>JABANP010000510.1:0-37572 GCA_013115135.1 Perkinsus olseni
CTCGAACATGGTGAAACTGAGACGAAATGGTGGACAGGGTGCCCGGCAGAATCTGTGGTATCTGCGGGATAGAGATTTACCAGGTTCCCATCGCCTGTGTGAGGTAAGAGGTTAATATAGACAGCGGTGATATTTTCATTGGCTCTGTCTAAGACAACTGACTTGCGCCTGCCAAACGTAGAATGCTGGTTGAAGCATTGACTACAGTTCGGAGTTCCCTGCAAATCTCCGCGGCGTTACAGCGGGTTCGCTTAGGTGCGCTATGCGCATGCGTTCGACCCTTCTGCGCGGACTGTTGCGACGATTGAACTTTGCGATCCTTCTCTATTGTGTAACCATGTACGCCAGCATTTGGCAACTCGGATTTGCCACACCTATCGGTATCCAGTTGCTGATCATCCTATTGGACCCCATTTGCTGAGTGATCTGCTCTCAGACAGCTGTGTTACGCTAGTGCTGGGCAGGTGCCGGTTTGATAGGTCGCAATACAGTAGGCACCGTGTGGCGCTTGGGTAGGAGGGGATCCGATAAAGGTGGTGGCTAGCTTTATCGTGGACTGCCCATCTCAGGCCGCGGAAGCAGATGCGGGAACATTTGAAAGCACAGTAGGTGGCTGTTGGTATGGGATAAGGCTGCCCTCAAACACAACGGTCCTCAACATGCGTCACGCATGATGCGTGCTGCCTTGCTGAGGTGTGATGTGAAGGATCGGGGTGGTGGCCTTAGCCGGGCCGTACGAGGTCCTGAAGGCTAACACCTCTGGTACCATTTACCAGCTCACCAGCATGCCTGGCACCACTCTGCGGTATCTCGAGATTCTTGAGGCCCTCCTCAACTTGCGAGGTTATAGAGACCCCCCTAGGGTCATTGTCCCGCGGCCCGCGGGAAGTGACAACGAGCCTGTAGTTGAAGAACGAGATTATGACGGGTTACACCCGGAAGATAGTCTACATGGTATCGAGGGGAAGAGTCCGTATGAGTCTATAGTCCAACGCCGATTCCGGCTTAGTTAGACTCTTGCTGATGTACTCACTTCGGCAGTCTTTGTAGCGTTGATATTCAGTGCACTCAGACAATTCGTCGAGAAGCTACTCTCAAGGGTACATTCGAACAGAGAGGCTTCCTTTCCTCCTGGCAGAATCTGCATACAGCGTAAGCGAGCGGTCGAGCGTGCGGGGACGAACAAGAAAGCTTTGGTTCAATACTGGGGCTTATCTTTCTATGAATATCTACGGACTCGTGCTATCCCGATCGCCCCTCTCTCCCAATCTCCTGTGCAGAAGCGAATTCACACACGAGAACTCCTTTCAAATTCAAGTAACTGGATTGCCCCCCGCAAGGCGATTGCGCGCCGTGTGTCGAGGAAGGAGCGCATCTCTTAGAGTGTCTCGAACCGGGCTGATTAATGATGGCGACCGTATCGACGAGCAGACTGCCGAGACATGATACCGGCTTCTGCCGATCACTGCCTGCGTGGAGGAGTTCGCCACAGGAGGCCAGCTATCCACCGACCTGTGGAGAGTTTGACCTCGAGTGACCTCCGGAGTAGCCCGAGGCGGGAGTGGCAAATATCTACGTACAAAACCCCTAGTCACAGGATATTCGTGGTCAAGAAATCCTTGGCAAGAATTAACAACGCGAAAGTTGAAACACGGAGGATTTTCTAAAGGACAATCCTTAGTACATAACACTCCGATTAATCGAAAGGACAGAAGAAGAGAACACTAACCACAAAGTCGTCGATGCTTGCCCTGAGTATCGGCTACTTCAGCTGACTCAGCTTTCCGCTTCACCGCAAGCTTTCCTCCTTGTGAACATATCGTCACGTGGTGCATCAATTTGGTGAATCGAGAACCGAAATTTCGACCGCACGCGCTGCAGAGCAGATCATCGCGCAGGTGAGATTCTCGGCTGAGGATCGAATGGAGGTTTCCTGAAGGACACTGGAAGTCATCACATGAGAGAAGACGCCTCCCCATAGGAGGGCGTCTCTTGCCCAAGCTCACCATCATGTTCTAAGATATCTTCGACTTGGGTGAGTTCAACGAAGAATGGAGTGGTGAAGGAGTTCCAGTGCTTCTTGTGCTTTATGCGATTACTCCTCATATCCGTGGATATAACATGAACGTGGAAAGGCTCCATACTGGGTACCGCATGGATGCCGATTTTGAACTCCAACTCTCTCAAATGCTCTTGTTTGTGTAGCTCACCAATCAACCAATCGGCGTACTTGTGAACTCGACGGAGGAATGACGGACCGAACTCCCCGGACCTGTAGAAACAATAAAGATTCACAAGACCATCGGCTGCTGTAATCGATAGTGTGCGCGAGTTGGTACACACGGGATGATATGGGAAGTGCAGATGATTCAATTGACAAGTTATTCAGGTTCAGAGCTGCAGTCTAGAGAATAGTCTTGGGTTCACCAGTGAGTAGCTACTGTTATCAAACCTGGAAACCACAATCGTGTTACTCCTGATCACGCACATCTGCTGCGGGTAATGTGCAGAGGGGCCTGATTGGGCGGCTTACCTATCAAGCTGCTGAGGAGTCTTGATTCTTTGATCGGGTAGTATGAGCAAATGAACAGTTGATTTCGGATAGCCATCATACACCGTGGTGAACCCTTCCTCCGATTTGTGAACTATGGCATCATGGTATCGATCGGGATGGCGCAGATACTGATACAAGGCTTCCCGCCATCGGGGACCGGGGGCTACTTTCTGTATCTAGACTTCGATGGTTACACAATAGAACCCAAGAAGATGTTTCTTACCTCATCTTGACAAGTCTTGACGAGCCGCAACGAAGACATTACAACGCTTGGAGAAACACTGAGGGTCATCAACGCGGCAACGTTCCTGTGGGCAAGATACCAACCAAACACCGGGCCGAGCTTCACTCCAGCGTGAATTTGTACCGTGTCTTCGACAAAAATGCTCCCATATCGATATCACCGTCTAGACCCAAACGATCGTCGTCGGGGCAACCACACGATAGGACTGCCCCATCTTCCCGCAGGGCAATGGTATGGCTCCATCCGCACGCATGCGCAATAATAGAGCGTTGCACTAAAGTGAATTTACACACAGAATCATCCCCGAACCCCCAGCCACACTGATTCCTTCTGTTGTCACCACATGTCCATAGCCCTCCAGTGGAATCGATCGTCGCCGAATGACTCCTCCCAGCACTTATCGCTACAGCTGATTTCACAGGCAGCTTAACTGGCCGGATGTTTCCACAACCATATCCCAAGCCCAGCTGCCCCCGCTCGTTCGATCCCCATCCCCACACATCGCCGTCTTGACAGAGCACGATCGAGTGGTTGCTCCCCAGTGCTACCGCTGTAACTTTGGGGATGCCAAATACCCTCTCGTACGTGGGAATTTTCTCACACTCGAGCGCATGCACTCTTCCGATCCCCAGTCGTCCATGGAGATCACTTCCGGCCACCCACAGCCAGCCACGGTGATCCACTATACCGCTGTGGAAACAACCCGCGGCCAAGTTGACGGCAATCGTCCCCTTGGGGATCGCCACCGGGGTCCAGTCGCTAACGGGCCGATTGGTTGAGACGATCGTCCCTATCAGTGGAGGCCACAGTATCAATAGACTGCGGAGAGGCAGTCATCCAGGCGAGGTGCTTACCGATCCCTAAAGCTCCGAATGGGTTCGAACCCTGGCCATAGACTCTCCCCTCAGTAGTGGCCAGGAGAGTGAAGTCCAGGCCGGCAGACACCAGTGCTACTTTGAATCTCAGCGGCACCTTATCAAGTCGACCGACTCGATTGTACCTGTTAGAAGCGAAACCTTACAATTGGAGGATAACATACGGTCTCCTGTGATGACTATAAAGAGTATGAGAATGCGAGCAGTCTACCTTGGTCCCCATTGAAGACCTGTGTCCCTACCATGCTGATGGATCCTCCGCTTCAATTCCTGCGATTGAAGCATCAGAAGGAGTCTGGCCGCACATGTAGAGAGACCCGTCGGTCAACAGGACAGCAGTCTGACCGTATCTTGGGATAGCGATGCCGTCCCCGAGAACAGGCATACCATCTCACCCGCATGAAACGGTAACGATTTCCTCCAACTGAGTATTTCCCACACCGCCTAGCTGGCCGAGACTGTTGCTTCCGAAAAGGGAGACATTTCCCGGGTAGCTGGTGAGGACTGCTGAGTGGGCACCTCCCGCTGCTACTATAGATGAGGTATCTACGCATACTTCACATGTTGTGGAAGGCCATCGGCCGAGACGCCGCTCCTCAAAGCAAACTCACCTAATAGATGCTTCCCAACATACCGCAATCGTGACCTTTTCACTCTCCGTGCCAGCCACTTTGGGAAGGATTGGGCCAAGCACGTCGAGTTCTGGGAGGCTGACGTTCCTAGGCAGTCGGTGCTGCCTGAGGCAGGGGCAAAGCCTCCCCTTGCCCGGGTATAGCCCGATAGCTGGTCATGAGGGTTACCCAGTGCTGCCCTTATGACTTCAGAAACCGCGGCCAGTAGTGCAGTCGATGAGAATGCTAGAGGTATAACCTGCAGAGCATAGGACTGGCCCGTGAGTGGTCGCGCAACTCAAAATGTTGACGCTCGGGGATGATTGTGGACGGTCCGATAGATGTCACCTCTATCGGTTGGAGGAACTCGAGGACAACTACGTTGAGGGCTGAATGGGGGCCAAGCACTTCGAGCCCGGCCATCAATGAAGAGAAGTCAACTGTACTCGGAAAGTCAACCGAGACCACCGATGGCGGTGTGGGTGGTCGACTTCCCGGGGTCGGTTTGCCAAACCGGTTCCGAGTCAGCCGCCCCCCACTGAAGTCAGCTTCGTCTACTACCTAGTTGCCCCGGGCGGGAAGCGATCAATCATCCTAACCATCAAGTGACGGATGTGCTCATTCCCATTGGCTATACATACTAAAGGAAGGCGGCGACCGAAAGCTTGAGGCTGCTTAATATTGGACATCATCATCATCATCATCATCATCATCATCAGCATGCTATCGGAGCGGTCTCATTGCTCTATACCACAGTTGTGCTGTATTGTTGTTGGGGTATATGAACCGGAAGAGACCATCAACAGGGGTCTCGATGTCCACTGAATTGCTACCTGAGTTACTATCCAGCCCAGGAACGACTACTGAGTCTCACCGATGTACATAACCTTGAGGTCCTCCTTGAGGACCTGTAGTAAGGGTCTGCTCAGATCATTGGCGTATATCCTCAACATCCTGTTCTGGCCAACAGCGACAATCCGAGGCTCGGGTGGGGTGGCCTGTCCAGCATGGTGCGAGTAGTCCCTCACAAGCTTCGATGACTAACCGTGTACGGATGCAGTGTATAGCGGAAGGACGTAGTTCAACACCAATCATTGGCTTGATCGACTGGAAAGTATCGATATCCCGATTCACCGGCCCCATCTTCGATTCATGTAGCACGCAACTTGCGTGGCGCAAGACTCCAAGATATGCCACAGATGGTCAGTGAGCACTGGTCACTCGATCGAACAGCATCTAAGAGAGCTCACCTCATCTCCGTCCCGCCCACGGAGCAGCCTGACCCTAACCAGGCCAATAACTATGCTTTCAGTAGCGATGTTGGCCAATGAATGATACTTCTCCTCGGCCGCCTGATACTTCGAGTGGGCGATTGCTGACGCTTCTTCGTGATCTGATGTTGGGGGGTCCCCACACCAACTAGATAACGTGACGCGGGGGGTCCCTTCCCCACGTAGGGAAGGTCTAGATGCCAAGGACCAGTGAATGAGCCTTCCCTCCCGGAGGAGGGAAGGCGCATAACCTCGTAGGTTACCAGCGTCCGCGTTAGCGGATAAACAAGTGGTCTATCTATGCTATAACCGATCCGGAAAGATGCAAGTGCACCTTTCGTGTGCAATCGTACAGCACGTGCCCCTGTTGTCCCTCCCACGCAAGCAGGCTAGTCTCCAGAGCATCATGCTGTCGAGGCGCCAGGCGCTCGATAACGGCTCGAGCAGACTGACGTCAGTTGCCCGACGCCCTCATTTTCTCAGCCGAGGTCTTTGAGATGTAACTTGCGTTTGGCTAACCGCGAGGGCCATTAGTAGCATCGCCTTCGGCCTCGACATAGTGTGCCGTCGTGAGGTACCGTCCACTTCATTGAGGCCAGTGGGATGCAGCGTTGCCCCATCTCGGAGGCCAGAGGTTCTAATACACTCCAAGTATATCCTCACGTTTCTCGAGAATCTTCCGTCGCTCATCGCTCGTAGCGTTCAACTCCCATTCTTTTCTGTTGCTCCTCAGCTGCCGTTCTGCTATGTCTCGAGCCATTTTCTCGCGTTCCAGCTGAGTCGAATAGTTCTCTACGAAGGGAAACTTGTCCTATTAGACGCAAGAGTGTCCACTGACCAGCCTTTGCCTTCATGGCGTCAAGGTGTTCACGCAGCTGGGCATTCTCCACATAAACTTTGCAGCTCGTAGCGTGGACCTGACGCCGATGCACTCGTGTGCATCGCGAAGAGCCTCGCCCTCTTCTCTACGAGGAATCCCAACTCGGAAACCATCATATCCGCCCGGGCCGCTGAGATTGCTTGACAGAATGATGTTTGTTACGAAGAAGAGGGATCAGCACGAGGCATACGACTGAATTTGATTCAAACGATTGGTATTGCCTCTTCCAGTGTCGCTTGTAATTCACTTTGAGGTAACAATCGCGGGCCGTGTAGCTCTGTCGCTCTCAGTTCTTGCCTCAGCTCCTCGTTATCCTTCTCTGAGACTTCAAGCCGCTTCTCGAGGTCTCCGACTCTACCCTAAGAAGGGGACGTGATGTTATGTTGCCCAACGTTTAGGGCTCCTGCTGTCGATGACATCAAAATCTTTCAACATCGTTGCAGAGCCACAAGCCCACTCTCAGATCTTCTTTCATTTTCTCGTCGACTTCCGACTTGACACGTAGCTGGCGGAGTTCTCTCGCCCCCTTCATCACTTCATCATTAGGGTTTCCGCCGGTCAAATACCTAATAATCACCACCCACTGACAAGCGCTTTGGATGCCGCTCGGCTGAACATTGGAGCGAGCGAAAGCCGTCCGCCTAAGAAGAGTGCAAGCCTGATTAAAGAGCCCAGGCACTAATAACGATCCACGGGGAGGCCGGCAGTATCTGTGTGGGTGGCAGCGAGGTAGACTCGTCGGCTGCCCTCGGGTCAGTAACTCGCTGGCGTACCATTGCTGTCTAGTTCGCTCATCTCTCAAGTCATCCACATGCGTCTTCAGTATCGTGTCATTCTGTATTTGCACTTCCCGCAATCTAGCAGACAACGACGTAACCGATTCTTCCTGAAATGTTAGATGGTTATTCTCTGCCACGATTAATGCATGCAGGAAAACCATACATGTACTTGGGACGATTGATCAGGACAATTATCTCATAGTCTCACGAGCTTTGAGCAGCGAATTTTCAGCTCTTCCTTTTCCGTAGCGAGCGCTTGGACATCTCCGTTGGGAGCCACTTTGACTTGGGTCTTGAGGCTGCATCCAGGATTAAAGGCTTCGCATTTTCAGCAATGACTTCCCAGAACCTCACCTCTCGATTTGTTGTAAGAGTTTAGCACGGTCAACATTGACGTTGTCACTTTTCCATCTTTCGAAACTTCCAATCTCATTTTCGGCCCGTTTCAGTTTCGCTCGGCACTCGCGCAGCTCCTTTTCCGCATTCTCTGAGCGCTTGGAATGACATCCCATGAGCCTGCGTGGCTGGGCTCCAATTACAGCTGAGCCAGGTGGCGTACACGAATCAAATCTCTGGAGGGAGGGTCGAGCAACATCACAACGAGCGAACGCAAATGGTAACCGCTATCATCAGTTCATTCTCAAAAGTCATCACTACAATTTTGAACGACAGGTCGACTCATCGACGGCAAACTCCATTTCCAACTGAGCTCGTTAGAGAGAATCTCATTGCCAGACCGCGAAGCTCACCTTGCTTGTCGACGGATGATTTGAGTTCTTCCTCGTAACGCCGCGAGAGCTGCCACGATTTCTCCAATTTCTCTTGCTGTGTAGCTAATGAGCTACGTAACTTGCTAGATTCTGTCTTGGCCACAGAAAGCCACTCCGACAGCTGAAAGACACTGTCGTGGCCTCTCAGCGTTACCCGTTCACACTTCGACAGAATCGAGGGGCCGAATCCAAGCTCAAGGAAACTTCGGCGTCCGATCAAGTGCGAGTTCACTCAACAGCAGTGATCGCATGAAGGAATAGGACTTCCACACACCTGATGCCTCTCCTCGGCCTCTCTTAGGAGCTGCTCTCTCAGGCTCTCCACAGGGTCACTCAGCTGTTGCTGCTGTCCAACATTAAGGGTGACAGGTCCCCGTAGGGAGTGAGTGGGAGTAAGTGATGAGCGGGAGGCAGCCATTCATACAGACCCTTCAATATGGGAAAATCAGTTTCCCGAAATTTCCCGCAGTTGTCAAAGCGGCCAGCGTCGAAACTCAGAGGCTGTCGACATTGCTGGCCCCACGAGTACAACGTCTTACTCGGCAACCCGGACTACGCAATCTACCTCTCAGGGTAACGCGTACCTCCCACTGAAACAAACCACAGATCAAGATTCGCGTCCTAGTCGGTTGGGCTCTAAGGTAATTGGAGATCCGCGTAGGCCGAGACTGGAACCTGTGGCGCGCGCAAGATGGGATCTTGGACTGCACCTTGCACGAGGTCGTGTTTCCAGTCCGATTGGGGGTTTGAGCTTGTATTGAGATATGTTGCCAGAGGCCTCACCCTTCGAACCCTGCTCAGTTGCTGGATCCGTATTTATCTGGTGTCTAGTATTTATACCGTACTCGAATATGGCAACTATCTAGCTGCTATTTTCGGTCATGCAAGCTCGCGTCTCCAAACCTAGCTTCTCCCCTTATTAGTATCATGAGACTCTTCGCGTTGCTGTGCTTCACCCGTCTGGCTTCGTCATCCGAAAAGCAACCGGTCAGCGCAACTGAGCTCATCTACAGGATGGCCGGCAAAAAAGAAAGTTGGTTCGATGGTGCTGTTACCGGCAAGAGGCCTACATTTGTTGCCCTTGATCCTAGGGCACCCGAGAATGAGGTGAGCATGACTGGTGTCGCTCGAACTAACAGCTACCCAGCTTCACTTGATAGTGTATGCTTATTCATTCTCAAGCGCGACTCTCCTTTCAGGAATGCATCGGGTACATCAGTATCAGAATGCCTTCCGGCTCGAGATACTAGGAAACAGCGGGAGCAGAAGGCCCCTGTCCCAGAAGAGGGAGAGTCTTCTGCCAAGATAGTACACTTATACGTGAGAGAGGACTGGCGTGGGCGGAGAGTTGCGACCAATCTGCTCCGTCGACTAGTGGAACACGTAGGAACACCGAGGGACCCTTGAAAGTGATAGTGCGTTATTTTACAGATCGGGCAGCAGAAGTCACCGAGCATCGTAGCCACTTGTGCAGCAGTCGATTCACGTAACGGACATGCAGTGAAGGCTTACACGAATGCTGGATTTATACTCTCGACAAGTGAGTGCACTCACTGAGGGAAGCCCTCGACGGGTCCACAGAATGTACTCCCTGCCCGACTGTTGTCCTCCTCATGCAGTTTGAAGAGTCCTATGTTGTGTCTCAATATAGCCCATTGAGACAGGCACTGTAGAGCTCTATCGAGGTGTATCGCTTTTCCAGCGTGATATTCAGGTGACTGGCTTGCGGACACTTATTGTTACTTCCATCACCAGGAGACGGCCAGCCTTGCGGAATGATACTCATCTGGGCACTTCAGAATTATATGCATTCATGACTACACCGCTACACATGGTTACCTCAGCACGCTTGCGTTGTGAGTTCTAGACGGGTACTTCGCAGAAGCAACTTCTGTTATAGCTGTGCAGCACGGAAACCTAGTTGAAGGATCCTAGTACTCGTGATTCACGACATCTCAAGGACAGCCCCATAGACAATGGCGGGAGCGAGGCCATAAGAGGGTATCGTGTGCAGGGGACTAGCATTGGTAGAGCGCTCCCCCTGGCGGCCGGGGAAATTGAACAATTAAACAGTGGTATCGCTCTTACCTTCCGTGACCAAGTGCATCACGTCGAAAGATTGCACTAAGAGCAAGAAACTCAATTAACCCAATACTTCAGGTTGGATTAGAGAAAAGAATCATTAAAATGATCGCCAATGCCCACCCGCTCACATAGAAGGCTGGTCGCCAGAAAGTAATCAGACAGTTTAGCCTTTTGCTCCAGATACACAAGACTCAATTCTCGCTCGAAATCCGAGACGTCCGGCGGTGAGGACGACGAGCTGCTGCTGTTGCTCTCACCTGAAGAAGTGTCTCATGGTGCTACTCAGTTAAGGATAGGTTGGCCACCTGCCGCATCAGCCGCAAGCCATCGTGAGCACAGTCCACTGGTCTCAACGAAGTGTCCTTCCTTTACTAGGCTCATTACACTAACCAGCGCCATCAGATCTGCACGAGTGGTGGCCTGCAAAATGACGTGAGTGCTGAATTGGCGAAAACTCCTCGGAGAGCTGAATGATGTTGGAGGTGTAGGCAGGTAAGACTACGGTTACAATGATGCCTAGTACACTGATCCTGAAGGCCTGTCGATAGTGCTAGAACAGACAGCTGGACCCCTAGCCCTAGTCCTCTTACGTTCTTCTCTAGAACCGCTGTCCAGCGATCTTCCACACATACGTCGACATGTTGGGCCAGCTTCGGAGCAGCCATACTCACAACAGATAAGCATTCTTTGAAGCACTTGCTGCACATATCTCGAAAACTCACCTAACGAGCGGTCGGTGTCGATAATAAGAGAAAATACGCACTATGCATTATGTTCTTACCAATTGTAGAGCATCACACACCGCTGCTGCCACCCCACTGTGCTGCCTGGCAGCACCAGCAGCTCCTCCGAGCATGCCGGCGTTCCGGGGCGTTTGAGAGCCTCTAGGGGGTAAAACTAGAGAGAAAAGAGGATAGACAAGCTGCTCATGGTGTAGGGTAGTAGATTAATACTCGGAGACATCGGATAGCCGCCTCCCTGTGCACTCTGAGCCATAGACTGTGGCAATGAGGTGTCCAGAGCCAGCCGTGCCGAGCTTCCGACCAGCGAGCAAAGTGACCTGCTCAGTACTACTGTCGCACCTCTCCGATGCGATTCGAGGATGCTACACTTCAAACTGATCATCATCATCAGTGTCGGCACCGTCGTTGTTCTTGGGCGTCCGACCGGCGGAGACCAGCACGCTGCCTCGAGCGAGGAGGGCCAAGAGACGCATGTATCGGAGAGGGATGGACCCGATTCCACCAATGCTAACGAACCTGACAAAAGCCGTTATCCAAGGTATATGGAGGGTTCCAATAACCGCGCATTACATACAGCAAGAACCCACGAGAATGGAGCTAATCAGACTTCAACTTCCCCTTACTTATCAACTGTAGACTGCACGAATCGGGCTATCAGCAGGAGAGCTATCTGTCCATGACGATGATTGGCAACCAAGTCCAACAGTTGATATATCTGAGCGACGATGCATGCTAAACCGGACCAATCGCATATGGTCAGAAATCAACCACAAATTCTCAATAAGCAACGACAATACGAGAGCGGCAATCCGGACACGTACAATCCGACCTTACGAATGCTTCCTTACGGTGGCTAAGCCCCCAGTGGGGATATTCTGAAGAAGATCGCTCGTCGCACAGGCGAAAGATTGCTCAGCTTCGGAGAGAGGCGGTAGAGATTCGGGAATCCCGTCCATCGGGCCAATACCTCCAACTTTATAGTCTGACACGCACAGCAAAGGATAACGCGATTTCGAAAGACTTCGCACCTCCTTACCGTCTTTCGCGAGATTCTCAGCCTTCCATTCACCACTCGCCGATAGTCGGCAAACCAATGTAGGATCCGGAACTAGTCTGGCCTGGGGCAACACGGCATAACGCGAGCCCAACTGAGCGCTCTCCTCCTGCTACTCTGATTGTTGGATTCACTCGGCCCAGATTAACTTCCCGGAGTGCCTTGTCCTCCGTCGGGTTCCGCTCGAACAAGTATCTTTCCAACTTCTTGTTCCGACGCAATACATGCTGACAAAATGACTACACTGAAGAATATAGGTCGAGTATTAGTATGTATCGAAAGTCGAGCATCAAATACCACGTCCTCCACGCAAGGAGTACGACATATCATCACCACCTTTGAGCCCTTCATGTATCACCTTAGTATACTCATCCTCCTCAACAGATATATTGTCTGCACCGTTATTGCTATCTCCAGGAGATGCCCCGCCTTCCACTGACTGCTCAGCATCCTCTTCAAGGCCTTCAAAGCAAACATCTGGCCAGAATGGCGACAACAGAGAAACCTGAACAGAGAGTTGAGGGAACAAGAACCGATGCAAAGGTCACACCATGAAGAATTATATAGCCCTTAGTTATAGCTATATCTAAGGGAAACGTCAGAGACGATAACTACAAGCTCGTCACGGAATATGAACCGGAAGAAGCAGACGTATGATCCTGCTATCATAGGGAGAGCGTTACTGTTGTAGTATGATGATAGTCAAAGATCGATTCATAACTTGACAAATGATCTGTGTCGGCTTACAGCCCGAGACGGGTAGCCACTACGGTTGCTAGTTGATTATTCGAAAACTTATCTAGAGCCTCGATTTCAAGAAAATAGGGGAATAATACTGCGAGATGGAATCCTTCAACAACGCATCAGTGGGTGTCAAGGAAGACGACGATCTATTCATGGCTTAGTGCGCCTAGCCCCATATCTTAGGAGACCCACCTATCATCATCATCACCTGTGAGTATCCCAGTAGCTCCATTGCCATTGCCACATCCTCGGCCGCTAAGATTCGTCGATGCGCGGAGTACTGGAAAGACACTGCCAGGGGTATGACCTCATTCAATATATCAACACGTGTCTGGGCATCCATGAAGTCTCAACTGAGAGCACTCTATACTCGAGTGAAAACAACTATGGTTGAGTCCGAGGCACACCGAGGACGGTATCCCAGTATACTGTGGTGTGACCAAAACTGGAGGAGCCAGCAAATCGAGGAAGTGACCATCCAACAAGGTGTTAATTGATGTATACTATCCAACGCAAGTGTGTGCATGTAGCGTTTGGGGTATCCATGCAAAAACATTCCGTAATGATTATTACTATGACTAGAGTAATGATGAATTTAATATCAAAGTATGAATGTGATGATGATGACGATGACGACGACGACGACCACATCACAGTGAGTTTATGGGGCACTCCAAGAATTACTGCCAAATTGAAGATGAGGAATCTTCTACTTTATTCAACCTTATTCAACCCACAAAGATATTACAAAGATTCAACAATCGATCACATACGATCACATGCGATACGATCGCTGTCACATCGATTACGAAGATGTCCTCGCAAGATGCCACTTCTATGTTACTACACGAATAATCGATTCAACCACTGAAAAATGATAACAGCTCATTCTCCGCGATTATTGGCGATGATATTTCCATCGAGCCACGAAATTAGTAATAGCACTCAATCGCCATCGCGAATACTCTTACTCTGGTCCCAGAGCCGAGAACATTGTAGTGGTAGCAGTTTAGATGATAACTGGTGGTGGTACTCCACAGTAGCGGTGCCCGATTGCAACAATGAGCTACGATGGGCCAATACCACCAAGATAATAGTTGAATGCAAAAAAGAGCTCTACTTACATGTGATCGTGCACTATCACTATAATCGATTAATCGGGCGTGCTCCACATTCATTACTGAATAGAGCATCCTTCGTCAATATCATGATTACTCTGACGTCCGCTGATCTCCACCATCGGCTGCTGTTGTTGTTGGCCTGCTCCCTCCGGCAGTTCGAGACCATTCTCCCAGTTTTCGGCATACCCAGAGTCCGACGGAAGATTCCCCATATCGTTCTGAAGTGTTGCCAGACATTCCAGAATATCTTCGGTATCGGTGGCCGGGAAAGTCTCTGTCAGCGTATCTTCGGACTGTGTCATCGGCTCCAGCGGCTCCGTCGAAGTGCCGAAAATGCCCTCGTCAAAATTACCAGCAGGCGGCGTAGAAGTAGACGAGCAGCTCTGCAACTCATCCCAAATGGAAAGCGGTAGTTGCGCGACAGATACTACTGGGGAGGTCCTCGGTTCGGTTCGCGGACGATACATTTTTCCACCATCATAGTGCCTCCGGGCTTGATTCAGGATGGCCCTTCTATGCTGATGCATTTCTTCAATCGAATGCGCCCACTTACATCTAGCTGCTCCGAAGCGACATTTGGTATCCGCCAAAACATAGCGGCATAGCTCAGTCTTATATGCTCCCTTGAAGGGAGGATCTGCCGATGACACAGGATGGTAAAAACCTTCTCTGTGTAAGCCACCACTGCCACCAACAGTCTCCACCGCATGATGCTGACTTCCGTCCACGGGATGAAAGGACGGGATACTCTCATTGAGTTCATAATTGAAGTTTGCAGTTCCAGCTGGATACATCATGATGACGTTGGATGGGTAGTGGATCCTTCAACACAAAGAAACTCTCTGAATCCATCCTCCACGCTGGTGAGTCCCTCGGCTGGTGGAATTGGCCCGAACCTACCCCCACCCCCAATCAAATCGCCAATCGTTCAACAGCACCAAGACAAATCAGGAAACATAACCAACAGGACCAGTCAGCCCATCGACAACCTTCCCACACCACCGCAAAAATTATAATTATATAACGAAACACGGCTCATTCCCTGCGAAGTGCAGTAACTCCTCCTACAGCTTAGGAACTCATAATAAGGTTATTGATCGGAATGAAGATGAGGTCGATTGTGTAACCGATGAAGCCCATGACGAAGAACCCGACACCACAGGCGTACATCATACGCTGGAATTCTAACAAGGAGAAGAAAATGAGAGAATGGCCAGGAGACGTGAATACATCGCCCCCCGAAGATCCGAGCCCGATGACTTGAAGCCTGGTCGGAACCCCACCGAGAGTTAAACCAAATTATATCATCACCTTTTCCATCCGGTTTCTTGCACTTCTGCAGGAGTCGTCTCGATTCCACTGCGAACTCTCGCACACTCGTGTTGACATATCCAATCGGATTAGATTTGTCGTTCACAAACTCGGGGGAAGTCATTTGGAGAAAAAACAGTAACTTTATAACCCACGCAAATATATACCGCTATCCCCAGTGTAGCCCTCAAGTCCGGTTCTGACATTGGGCAATCGGAAATGATGGCAAAGGAATCTTACGCAACCCCTCGACTTAACAGGAAATGTATTTCCATGCTCCTGAACAGTTCAAGAATGCATCTGTCAGGGATCGAACTTCGAACTCTCACACAAGCGGTATCAATCTTCCCAGTCCCTGTAGTCAGTATCGAAGAATTTTCTGGGCAAAAAAAGGTTACTCATCGCGAAGATGATAGCGAAGGCCAAGCATATACCACCAGCCCCAATATACGCCAAAGACACGTACATATTAATACCGCCAGTCAAGGTAGCGCTCGCCACGATTATCGATTTACTGCCGCCGAAGGATCCAACTGGGTAATTGTCAAATACCGTGACTCGAACAACATCACCCTCCTACTAGACCACTCAAAGGCGATATATCTTGCAATCTTGCCCTCACTTGCAAGTCCTCATCTACACGTCCATATACTTTCCTGAATGTGGGCATCCCAGCGGGCCTCATCCACGACACGAAGTGACCGTTCTCAACACCCCATCCTGAAAGATTCGAGGTAAGTGCACGATTTGTCCGGCGGGGCCGCAGTGAACGATGACAGAGCTAGATAGAACGGAGCCAAACGGCCCTGATTAGTGTTTCCAACCAGAAGGATTCGGCAGTCGAGTGTAGCCTTGCGCAGCAGAGCACGGGAATTCGGGATCCGAACCATACACACCGGAAGGGACCTGATGATAAACAATATCTCAACCGCGGAACATACATATCGAGAAAGCACGATAACAGAATATCTTGAGTTGAATCATGGTAGACTCGGAATGGGTTGAATCGGAAGCATGCAGGACCTTGGTGAATCTACACCTGGCTCCTCCTCCTCCTTCTGCACTGTAATCATCACAAGAAGCCACGTGATGACCTCGCTGATCGAGCCGACCCATTACAAACACGGGCCCATATCGGCCATCTGGCCAGGCTCTAGCGGGAACCTGGAAAAGTTCTACTGGGCGAATCAGATCCATCTTCTAGTCCTATATATCCCCGAGCAATATGCAAATAGCGAATGTTATCTAACCATCAGTCTGATGGAAAGCTTCACCATTGCTGAATCACCAGCACCCTCTGCCGAGGCGCTATATTTCGCTACGCCCGCGTGTCACAATACATGTCTCCTTCGTTACATATGCTGAGGCGTGGGACTTTGTGTCACTCATAGTCATCACTTCATGGATGTTCTACTGAAAGCTGGTATCATCTGAGCTGTAGATCCTTCCAACACTTCAAATAGAAACCCCTCGAACACCTTTCGATACACGGAAGACATTATATACGATAGAAAAAGAAGGAATTCAAAACCCCACACTGCGGTGATGGTCCTCCTGGCGACGGAACATGGATCCACCAAAGGTAGGGGTCTAGCTGGTACTCCGCAGAAGTACTCGGCAAATGACGATGGTGTTACATTGGCGCAGAAGGTCAAATAAGAGGGTACGAGGATTCTTCAGAAAGCTGTACAGTACGCGCCATCAACAGAACGCGCCACAGTTTGCGCGTTTCAAGATGGCGTGTACCGTGCAGGGATTGTTTATCCACGGGTTGTACTCGATTTTTGGCCAGAATACCATCAGATGCCCTAATTTAGAGTATTGGAATGAATGGAAGCCAAAGGCGATACCCCAGATATACCTACGCATATTTGTGGAGGAAATACGTAAGTCAACCACATATCGAAGATCTCATCGTTTCGCATCCGAGCATTCGGAACAACACTGCCGGCAGCAGCAGCAGGAGGCGCATCGGGAAGCACGTTCTGGAACCTATGCTCCAGGTCAGGCTGCCAAGCAATAACTCCCGCTTCCTGAGATTCAGACCATGAAATCGATCGGATGATCTGATATAAGACCAGCAAAGCTCTACAACCAGGGGAAAATTATCGGCATAATATCGCACGTACACACAAGAGCCGTGTATGAGCCGGAAAAGAAGGGTCCAAGACCGGGACTCCAGGTGACGACGTACTTCGTTGAGATTAGCCCTTCTCCACTCTGACGTATTCCTCTTACGCACATCCATTAAAAAAGAATCATTGAAAACAGCCCGGGCCACCAGACCGCAGGGATAGTATCTTGTACAAGAACAACTGGAATATCCCATCCCGTCCCAGCTAACATACTACATCTTTCCTTCGGCACTCTTCGTCGCCGGCTCGCATTCAGCTGGCGGGTCCGCTCCCAAACTCACAGCGGCAGGATCTGAGCCACGCAGCAAGCAGAGGCTCAACTATCTGTCCCTGGCTCTGAAATTGTGAATACTGATTTCTGAATCGATCACGTGATGGATACACGATTCGATCGTGCTTACTCGCCAGTTGTTCATCAGATCTCGAATCGATAAAGAGCCGATGATTCTGGTAGAAGTTCGACAGCTCATAATATCTGATGGATTGCAAGAAAGTCCTGCCGAGAATACCCGTCCGAAATGCCAGTTGAGTGAATAGAAATGAGCCATAATCAATCTCTGATCCATACAGTCCCTCGACGAGGGAGCCGAGGAGAGAATAAACGAGGAAAGTTTAGGATTCCTTCACTCGATTAGCCGCTACAGTCAAACATATAATATTTCTCATACATGTATATGGGCGCTTCCATCTCGGCGTCGATCGCGATTTCAATCACCGCCACGCCATCGACCGCTGATGTAGTATAGTCCTTCCTGTACTCCGAACTATGCACCTACCCAAAGGAACATGCAATGCTCGCATATTGGCAAGACGTGATCCAATGAGATGGCATGGAGATGAAAACCCACTTTATCAAAATTGTTGCCCGAAGGCCTCAGGCGGAACCGAATATTGACATTTGCTTGCTTTATACCTAGCTGCACACCCTTCCGATATCTTCAAAAGATACTTTGTTTCACATACTTTTTTATTCCACTTTATTTTCATTTCATATCTTCGTAAGATACTTTATCAAGCATCCAGTACAGCAACAGGGGGGCAACGGAGGCTCATTGAAGCGAAACCGGTGATCAACAGATTCGTGAATAAAGAGATGGGCACAGCAAGTAGTCCCGATACTATCATTCCCCGTAATACTACAGTAGATAAGGCTGCCCCGAGAGCCAGGAATACCATGCCGAAGCTTACGAACGAGCTTATGACCCACCTGACATGAAATGCATACACGATCACCGAAAATGATAAACTGATTGCGTGGTTGTTGATTACTACCGGGGGCTCAGTAGGGGTTGCCATGCTGATAATCTTTGTTGCATGAAAGAGTTACCAGCGTATTTACGAGCTATTCTACGATCAAATTCATCATCACCTTCATCGCCATTCCCGGAGGCCATGTATAACGAGGATTTAATACTATATTATATGGCGTCCACAAGTGTTGTTCACACTCGAAGAGTAACCATTAAGAAAAATCTTCAAATAGATTCCAGTTCCAGGCCAAGACTAACATGATAGGAGAGCACGACAAGCAATAAGACTCTATCATCCATTGCCTGTATACATTACGCATTACAAGTTCATACATTGCCCCTGTAGATTCATGTGCAAAATGCTAAGTGAACAATAATGACCAAAGCAAACAAAAAACAAATTTCGAACCCGTGGGAATGAGATTGATGGAGGGTAGGAGCAATATACTTGCCGGGGAGAATCTCATCCAAGTATGGAATGACATGCGTCTCAACAAACCGCGTCTAACGGTAAGCATTGCTGGTTTTTGGAAAGACTGCCGTGACGTTGGAGCATGCATTATAGACCGAAGTCAGATCTGAAGTACGGCTCACAATTCCACAACCTTCCATAATTGTATCGAATGATAGGAGCATGTGAAGAGAGCGAACGAAGGATCAACACGATAATCGAGCGGAAGCGAGAAATGAGTAATATCGATGATTCCATCCACGAAAGAGTACTATGTTCCAGGTGAATTGAAGGACTTAGCGCAAGCCAGGATGGTACAAGGTGTACGTAACGATCATCATAATACTGGCGAACAATAACAGTCGTAGCCAACTTGTCTTGTATCTTGTATGGTTCGAGCAAAGATGCACGCAAAGAAGGAATAAATAGAGAGGATATGTAATTTAGTAACGTTATATATCGCCCTCAGATGCGTGCACTCTGATCAGATCTAAGATACTCACAAGTGTATCAAGTTAGCAATCACCAATCTTCACATCTATGGCCAAGGCTAAAGATTCCTTCCACAGAATCTTTACGACAAAGAATATTCCGAGCGAGCACCGAACATAACCGATTGATCATCAGATACGACGAGTGCAGCACCCGATAACATATACAACGAAGAGCGACGATGCTCATTATTCAAACAAACATCATCATCACTCATCGTCAGCGAAAGGAATCTCAATACTTTTATCAGTTTTGTTATCGTTGGAGAAGAACTCGAACTGGATAACCTTGGGTCGCACCACGGACTTTTGACCTCGCCCGCCGTGACGGGAGGGAGTATCTTCTTCGGAAGAAGTGGAGTTACTCACGTTCGTCATGTAGTCGATGAGAGGCCTGAGCGATACAACTTATTTGATATCTTGCATGCTTCAACCTAGGATGCACTGGCTAACAGAAGGCTAATCACAGTGTAACAAAGCACCTCGTCGAAGAGGCGATATTCCCATGCCAATTCCCAAAAAAGACCCCACGCTCACTTGAGAGATTCTTTGAACTGTCGCCCGGCCTTCATCAAGATATCCTCATCAGCCGTGCCAACCCAGAGGGCTATTTTACAGTTGTACTTCCGCATAGAGCAGACACTCCCGCAAATTGGAATATCTTCACCCGTGGAATCGTCGAGGTAGGTGGATCCACCAATTAGTGACAACATAACATTGAGCCAACTCTCGTCAAGCGCCTGAAGAGTAATGCAATCATGCACATTACATAGGATAAGATACACGCAGGCAGTACAGAGCGAGTAAGACCGCGAATGGCTTCATCATTACTATTGATTGTTAAGAGGCCGAAAGGCTAAGGGGCAACCGAGCGAGGGAACCCCACGCAATAGCGAATACGGCAGAGGCGAAGTGCGATGCTACTCCCTCCTCCGCGCATCCTCATACTACCTCTTCCTGGCCGCTTGAACGGGCGTCCCTCCTCATAAAACGATCGACTGCTACTATCCATCGGCCTCCTTTAGCACATACAGGATCTTCCCACATGGGTGATACACCGGATCGAAAGACGCTATAGTCGGCATAACTCAATCGGCTCGGACTCGACACGTTGTTAATAACGCGCCAGAAATCTTCAGCGGTAGAAAAGTCAAGGACACGCTTCTGGGTACTCTTCCAATTATCTTTCTTATCCTGAAGTACAGAGGTGACCAAGGTGCAAGTTTAGAGGTGCAAAAGTGAGAATCTTGATTCCTACGACATTAGCAGCTTACTAGCAATACACACGAGATATCGAAAACCCCCAAGTGTAAAACAAGATCTTGAATATGATAAAATCAGTAGGCACTCATAAAATCAGTACTGTACACAGACCGAGCAAGCGCATCTTTTTCCAAGGTATTATTACCTTGGTTTGAGCTTGATACATCAACCAAAAGCTCCAGGTATTGGCCAATTGATGGACTTGATTCTCTACTGATTCACCACCATTGGTCTGTTGTTCGGACGTTGATACGGTAGTGCAGCTGATTGAAGTGACATCCGAGTTAGCCGGGCTCGGTGTTGAGATTGATGGGGTTGTTGTTGCTGATTCCATGGTGGAAGGGCCACAATAAAGTGGGGAAAAGATGGTTAAGGTGATTACTAACTGAAATTGCCGACATGCTGTCGTGGAGGGAAAATGATTATCGCATTCAACGTCAATGCTTCGATGATTCTATATAATGCAATACAGGGAGGAGCATTTAGTATTCCGTTCAAAACCTGATCAACGAAGACATGATCGAGCTGTATTGTACCCTGAACATCGCAATCCTAACAATGGCTTGTTAACAGATGCAATGTTTTCTTTAACCATATCTTTGATACTGATATTAATTGATAGAGCATAAACTACTGTGACCATGGAGGATGGCGGAAAGAAAATGAGCGAAAATGCCTCGAGTCGATACCTATGAGCGACCGCGGGACGTGTAGAAATGCTCGACCCAAGAATAGAACCTGGGCACCAATACGTCGGTGCGAGAACCCGGAAACGAGAACCCGAACCCGCTGCGAGTTGCGCGTTTCTGCGAGTTGAAGTCTAACTGCGTCGCGGACTACATTACATCATGTAATATACATGATACGAGTGTGGTCAGCATATTCAGGAGTATTCAGGGCCCCCACCTTATGATAGAACCACTACTAGTAATATTTAAACTGCGCAGGCATCACGGTTATAAACAAACAACCTGGCCGTTCTCCTAGTTTACTCAGTGGCCTGCGTACTCCATTAGCATGTCATTACTACCAGACGACATCCTTCGCCCAGAGTTTTTCGTTGCTGTGGCTGCTGTAGTGGTTGCCGGATCTTGGTGGATATACCAATCGGATCATAAGAAGTGCCCACCCGGGATGACCTCAAATGAAGGTGCTATCATTGAGGGGATCCTCTATGTTGTGTATTAGAACAGACTCGATCCAAGCGTAAGACTGTGACTATAACGCCGCATCTTTAGCTCTAGTGTAACTACTAGCGGCCTCGACAGGCACCGTTCGCTAGTAGCTCCATTGCTGTTCTGGGACTACTCCCTCAATTATAAATTTAGTACTCGATCGTTGTACAGGTTCGTTTATTATCACCGTGCCAGCGGTTGATAATGATTCCCGTGCCTTCCAAGAGGCCCGTAGAGACTTCACGAGAGCGGTCAAGAGCGGTAACGTGTTAGTAGTGGTCGACGGGAAGAGGTGATATTCCGGAACTACGGTGCAGTAAAACAAGAATGGAACAATAATTAGTTGTAGTCCTTCGAATATGATGCGCAGCGCTAAATCCCCAACGTATTGAGTGAAGGAATGAGAATGTTGCCATCTACGTGACCAGATGACGATTCTCTAGTTATTATAAAATCGTGCTACTGTTATTTCACCGACTTATCTACCTTTGTCATCTCAATTGGGGTGTTTCGTCAGCTCCTGGGCCCCACAGCCCTTATCAACATACTCGGAGGAGAATATTTCACGCAAATGCATGCCCTCGACCAGGCTGAAAACTCGCATACTCGCAGGAGAAAACTTAAAGTTCCCCCTCAGCTTTTCCTTTCCAGGGTTCCGTCATTACCTGAGATTCCTTCTGATTTGACGGAGGAAAGGTGGCACGACGTTGCGACATCTCTGCTCAAGTGAGCCCCGCCGCTCCCTTGCGTGAATCTCCGCGCTTGTCTTATTTCGGTGGCCTCGTGTCGAGTAATTTACTTTGAACGGGTACTTTTTTATCCTCATTCGTATTTCAGACTGTGCCATCTTGATTCCACTGCTCTAGCAAATATCTCGCCTAGACTTCCCCAGCTCGTGAACACCTCTCTCGGAATAGAATTCACGAAAGGAGTGGGATTACCAGTGGCATTATTTCAACCAAAGTGAGTGCTCATGCTAGTCATCCTGTCTTGCTGGGATTAAACTGGACTAGGTATGTTGTTGTCGCGGATGGATCGACTGTGAGAGTTGCCCTGTATGCCTATCTACCAGGTAGTAATTGGAAGCTAATAAGGGCCGAAACTCTATCATTTGGGTCCATTGAGTCGCAAGGATACCGCCTTCCGGATTGGTCAGTTCTCAGTTGGCCAGATCAAAGGTGACCGGCCTGATAATAAACGGTCATCTTGGGCAGTCAGGATGATGAGTAAAGAGTTGAACCTTTCGAAGGAAGGTGACAAAGGATACAAGAGGGAGGAGGAAATCGACTTTATAGTGTAAGGGGAGGGTTATACCAATGGTGAAAAGAAAGATACAGCCATATATAACTTTGCATATAAACCTGCATGCGGCCGAGTCTGTTACTAACTTGTTCTGTGTATCCAGGTTTCATACGTCGCACCCAGATTGCGAAGAGATTATTCGTGAAGATATCGAGTCCTGGGATAACTCCTCGTGAGGGGTACGTGAATGAACAATTCTCAAGTTGTCGTCCAAGATTGCAAGTCGTGAATCAAATGCTGTTTTCTCTGAGTTCTAGCGGTTTCTTGTTCTGGGGAGTGCTTCTTTTGCGACCAGCTTGGGTATCATCAGATTAAGAGATCTATCAGATTTGTTTCATTGATTTCGCACCTTCTTCGTCATGACCTCGTGGTTTGATAACAAAACCTGTAGGAATATGAAGGAAAAAGTAATATCTGCTAGCGGGTTATTAATATCGCGCCCTGACTCATCAATCGTAACCGAGCACATTGTGAGTAGCCGGTGAAAAGTCGATCTGAGTGCCAGGAGTCGGCGGTCGCGTAGCCGGTTAACAATGCGTCTACGGTTAAACCAGCCTTCCCGCCTGCGTCGGTCCTTTGTTCGAGGACTGTAAGAGCAGAGGGCGTTTAGTGTATTATACAACTCGTCCTACATCCTGTGGATCGGTGAACCCGGAGCGCTTGTCCTATATTATAACCGAGAGATCGCGAATCGTATTCACCGAGATAATTCTTTTGTCGAATTTCAGATGTTCGGCGTCAAGGAGTTCGACCAGGACCCCTTGGTACGAGAGAGAAAGGATTTATTGGACTACAACTCAAAGCTGCTGGTAAGGCCCCCTCTATTATAAGTGCTCATGTGCTCGTCATGAGTGCTTCTCATCATTTCAGCAACTTTCAGCAGAGATTGATCACATTACAACAGACCAACAGAAGGTGAACACGAGATACCTCAATGTTGCTAGATATGCTCGAGAGGCTGCCGATCCAGCGAGCTCCACTGCCGCTGAGTCCACTGCTGGGAGGAAGGTATATTAATTTTTGTGAGTTGCCGGTGGGGTCAGGATTCCAAACTTCAATGTCTCAGGATATCTCCCCGGCTTTCGCGCTATTCTCGCAACAGATGTCGCATTTCAATCACAGCGGCGAGAACTCCATTACGGCGATTGGCGATGCGAGAAGTAAAATCGATAGACTCGATGGGAGGGTCAAGACTTTGAGGGTAGTACATGACGTACGGACGCTGATTAGGTTAACTTTGGTTTTGGGTGACGATGAATCGTTCGGGAATATTGGATATCATGGCAACATATCTTGGTGCGCTTTTTCTGCTTTTGATAAGATCGATTCTGTAGCATTCAAAGGGAAGATGACGTTCCATCATTGTTCAGACCGATCTCACTGATCGTGATAGAGCTCATGGATTGGTGAAACACTACGAAGTGAAGACTGAAGATTTGCAGAAAAAATACCAGCAGAAGATGGAGAATGGATCCAAGTCAGATTCGGCCAAGGAGAAACTAGATAGGGTGAGGCTATAGTGATACTGGCGGCACTTGCTCGCTCTTAGGAAACTTGCTCATGTCTCTCAGAATTTGGTGAAGTTCAGGGAAGCCCAGGAGAACTGTGATCGGCTCGATCGAAGTGTTAGTCGTGATATCACGGACGTACTCGGTCGGAGGCAAAAAGACGTCGGAGACATTGTTCAGGCTGTAGGGAGGTGGGGTATGAATTCAAGCGCAAGTTCATGTGTCAACGTATCGATGTATTACGGTGACACTGGGGGAGTGGCCAAGGTGCCTCGAATTCATATTCAGGCTGCATAGCTGTCAGCTCGTCGTTGACCTCCCGACCATCTCTCATTCCTTTGGATAGGTCTCATCCAAGTCATTTCAGTTATCCCAATACTACGCTTCAATGGTGACACAGAATCAGGAATGCGTTGAGCCCCTCACGCAGTCCATACCGGCTTTGGTGGGAAAGATTCCGACGCCCCAGCTGGCGGTGGCGACTCCCTCCCCGGTGGTGCAAGGGACTGCTGTTCTACCGAGAGTGCAGACCCCAGAAGTCATTCGTCAGCAGGGCAGCGATGTAGAGCTGCCTACCGATGAGTGAGCTCTTCTTCGGATCGTTAGCCTGTGTGGTGCATCTCCCATAATGTTAGGCGTTCGACGGAGCCACTCCTCCCCTGTAACGATGATGGCGGAGCAGAACGTGCAAACAAGGTTCGCACTGCCCCGGTAGGCTTGTTGTAGACTCACAGACTCACTCCACTTGTCACTTGCTCGCTGCTATTACGGGCTCTGTGGGCCTGGAGATTGAGGTTTCTTAAGTAACAGCTGACCAGGAGCTGGTCAGGTTATTCGTCTACGTCACGTAGACACGTAGACTACGTGTATGCGCGTTTTCCTTAATGTTTCGAAATATCGTTTCTCGGTCTATTCCATTTATTCGCTGCTCTGAGCTCCCCGCCGGATCCGGACGAAACCGATTTCTCATTTGGTAGGAGAAGATCGAGGGCGAGGCCGGCGCTTGTGTAACGAACGTCCAAGAGCATGTCCGAAAGCCGAAAGGAGTCGGAGCTATTGGCAAGTCAGCTAACAGCTATTCCCAGTTACAGTGACTCACTGGCAGATGAAGATGCCAGTTTGAAATTTTGTCAATGACTGTAATCCCATTTTCATCATCGTAGTCCATTTGCACTTGATGTTCGACTCTACTACGCAGAGGCACCCTTTCCCCATCTTGTGTTGTCTGATTACGAACCACTGGAATAATATTGGTGGCATAGGGTGGCTCAGCTACTCCCTGCTATGACTCATTCTGCAGCATCAAATCACCGATACTCAATTCCAGATAACAACATTGGACGGGGGGATAGGGGGGGAGCGAAGCAGCACAGCATTGATCTCCGATTCGCCGCGCGAATCATTCGCGAGAGTTGATGACTCGTGACTCACGAGCCGTGAGTTGTCAACGCTTCATGGTGTCTTCTGGCCCAGCGGGGCCCTGCCGGGGAACCGTTCATTGACACTTGAGAAAATAGGAAAATGAGAAACTTGTTAGTATTCTACCGGTTGACATTTTAGAGGGAGTTACTCGATTGGGTCGAATTCCGCACTCGCGGCTGTCGTTGTAATTGCTAGTGATCTCGCTGGTGAGTCCTTTGACATGCGGGGGTGCCATCCGAAGGGAAAGCGTTTCGCAGCTCAGCGTTATCGCCCGCCCAATTGATCAATTGATCGATCGATCACTGATAATAGTATAGAGTATTTTTTATATCTATGTATATAGATCGTTGATCAGTGGATCAATTGGATCAATTTCCAGCATATCTGGATATTGAACGATTTTCCCGTTTTTTCATCAGTTTCTCCTCCTACCACTGAGGGCTCTCACACTTCTACATTACTCATATCTTCGCTCGCACAACATTAAACATGGCTAGAACCAAGCAAACCGCTAGGAAGTCTACGGGTGGCAAGGCTCCCCGCAAGCAGCTCGCCTCCAAGGCTGCTCGCAAGTCTACGCCCAGTACTGGTGGCATCAAGAAGCCGCATAGGTATCGCCCTGGTACCGTCGCTCTTCGTGAGATTAGGCGTTACCAGAAGAGCACCGATCTCCTCATCCGCAAGTTGCCTTCCAGAGGCTTGTTCGCGAGGTCGCCCAGGACTTCAAGACTGATCTGAGGTTCCAGAGCAGCGCGGTCATGGCCCTCCAAGAGGCTGCTGAGGCCTACCTGGTTGGTCTCTTCGAAGACACCAACCTGTGCGCGATCCACGCCAAGCGTGTCACTATCATGCCCAAGGACATGCAGCTTGCCAGGAGGATCCGTGGTGAGAGATCGTAAGGTCTCTCTAGCCTAGTAATACTCGGCCAATATCATCTCATTTCAAGGCGTTATTTAACGCCATCTTTGGCTTATTCCCTCGATACATACTGAGGATTAGAGGACAGGTGGTGTCTTAATAATACTGGTTGATGATAGCGCCTCGGAGGTAGGCTATCGATACCGGCTAGGAGTGATTCTCTGAATGTCAAATGCCCTCAAGGTGATTTTCCTGTTTTTTCATCAGAATCAGTGCGGGACGGCTCTTGTTGAGAAGTCTATTTTTCCTTATCTCTTCACTAGTGTAATTTCGACAAGCTAAATAATGTCTGGAAAGGGTAAAGGTGGTCGTGGCAAGGCTGGCAAGAAAACCGGCACTGGAGCCAAGTCTCGCTCAGCCAAGGCTGGCTTGCAGTTCCCTGTTGGTCGTATCGCGAGGTATCTCAAGAAGGGTCGTTACGCCAAACGTGTGGGCTCCGGAGCTCCCGTATACTTGGCTGCTGTTCTGGAGTACCTCGTCGCGGAGATCCTCGAGCTTGCGGGCAACGCTGCGCGTGACCACAAGAAAACGAGAATCATCCCTCGCCACATCCAGCTGGCTGTCCGCAACGACGAGGAACTGAACAAGTTCCTTGCTGGTGTGACCCTCGCGAGCGGTGGCGTCTTGCCCAACATCCACACCACCCTTCTGCCTAAGAAGAGCAAAGGCAAGAGCTTCACCGCTTCTCAGGAAATGTAGATAGAGCCACTGTGCTCTGCTACCTGAGGCTCATCAATTCCAAGGCGTTATTTGGCGCCATCTATACTTGCTTGAAATTTCGTTGAGTTCTTGAGAAATCAAATGCTATGGGCATTGACTAGTTTCTTCTCTCAGAGGTATTTTGCGGTATTTGCATCAGAACCGTCTGAGTTGTACGAGACGTAGCGGAGGCTAATATCTGTATCTCACGTACTACAAAGCATAGTATCCGCATATGGCTCCTAAATCCGGTTCCGCTACCAAGCCTGCTGCTGACAAGAAACGCAGATCCGCTAGGAAGGAGACTTTCAACAGCTACATCTTCAAGGTGTTGAAGCAAGTCCACCCTAAGACTGGAATCTCCAAGAAGAGTTTTAAGGTGTCGCTCCTTGGTGAGCGACACCTTTGACCGGATTGTGTCTGAGGCTGGTCGTCTTTGCAAGTATAGCAACAAGGGAACCCTTTCAAGCCGCGAAATCCAGACTGCGATTCGCCTGGTCTTGCCGGGTGAGCTGGCCAAGCACGCCGTCAGTGAGGGGACCAAGGCTGTGACTAAGTTCACTTCCGCCTAAGGGTGCGGTCATCACTGGAGAGCTGCCTGAGTCATCTAGTTGGCTCGTAACAATTTCAAGGCGTTTCTCAACGCCATCTTTCTTTGTGCTAGGAAAAGATGTTGTTTCATAGTGTATATCTGTATTTTACCATTTTTGTTTCAGAAAGTGCAACCTATGCTATCCGGGCTAACAGCGCTTTCAGAACATCTTATCGTCGTCTCAATATCCGTAATGACAGTAAAGTCTAGCACCAAATCTGCAGCTCATCCGAACTACTCTGCCATGGTCAAGCAGGCCCTGACCACGTGCAAGGGGTTTCAGAAAATGAGCCGCCAAGCCATCCTCAGCTTCATCAAGCAAAACTACGGTGTCGAGAACAAAACGGCTCTGAACAAGGCCTTGAAGGGACTCGTGGATGCCGGCCACGTCAGCCAAGCGAAAGCTTCGTACAAACTGGCTGCTGGGCAGAGGGTTGCGGAGAAGAAGCCAGCTCCGGCGAAGAAATCTAAGCCTGCAGCTGCCAAGAAGAAGGCCTCTGCAAAGAAGACTTCGGCTAAGAAGCCTGCTAGGAAACCGGCTGCATCGAAAACCAAGAAGGCCACTGCCACCAAGAAGGCCTCTACTCGCAAAGCTGCCGCGAAGAAGCCTTCGGCCAAAAAGCCCGCCTCCAAGAAGGTGAAGAAGACCACGACGAAGAAGCCTGCGGCGAAGCGGACTTCGAAGAAGTAAGCCATCTTGGAGATATCTTCTCGTAACTTCAAAAATATTAAGTAAGCGATACACTCCGTGTGTCGAAGGAAAATCCACGGTAGTCCGCCGCTGGAGACAATCGTGTGTATGCGTGCGGGGCGGTGTACGTCACCGAGCCGTTCATCGTAAGAGGTCAGCGTCTGGCACGGTAGTGCCGGGTGTCCTGTCGATGTTTTTGACCTACGTCGCTCCGGACACGAGCTCGGTTTGCAGCTCCCGCCAGGTTGAGTTCACCTTGCTCCGCCGCCCTCTCCTCCTTGGGGCTCCCCTCACCTGCCGTCTCTCACGGCTCTCGGGACTCTCACGCTCCCATTGGGCTCTCCCTCACCTGCCGTCCCTCACGGCTCTCGGGACTCTCACGCTCCCATTGGGCTCTCCCTCACCTGCCGTCTCTCACGGCTCTCGGGACTCTCACGCTCCCATTGGGCTCTCCCTCACCTGCCGTCTCTCACGGCTCTCGGGACTCTCACGCTCCCCTTTGGCACACTCTGCCTCCCTCCTGGCGTGTTACCTTTCTCACCTGCAGTCTCTCACGACTCTCGGGACTCTCACGCTCCCATTTGGCACACTCTGCCACTCATTCCCAATGTGTCTCCCCAGCTTTGCCTCGGGACGGCTTGTCCGCTGGGTTTGCTTCTGAGGCTACTCGGGAGACATGCATCGCGATGTGGTTCACGGCAACGTATTTCCACAACCGCCCGACTACGCCGTTCACGTCCGACGAGGCGGCTGACTCCTTCTTCACCTGCCGAGTTGGTGTCGGCCACTCTGTTGTCGGGTGCGCTGTAGACTTTCTGCTCCCTTTCTCGTAGAAAGGGCGTCCTAGACAGTTTCTACAACGCGCCGAGCTGGGCCTGCGACTCCCTTTGCGGCTGAGTCTCGCCTTGCTCCACTGCCCCCGTCACTCCTTGCGCCTTGCCCAGGGGTCGTGCCTTGCACACTTCCTCTCCCCCTCGTGCCTTGCCAGGGGTACGCTGTCACGCTCACGTGCCCCTCTGGCTCCCCTCGTTCTCGTGCGCGCTCCGTGCTCCTCTCCCCGGCGCGTGTCCCCTGGGCCAGGATCCCTGGCGCCTCCGCCCGTACTCGAGGCTGGGACCGCTCCTTGCGCCTTGCCTAGGGGTCGTGCCTTGCACACTACCCCGCTCCCTCGTGCTTTGCCAGTGGCCCGCTGTCACGTTCACGCGCCACTCTGACTTCCCTCCCCCTCGTGCACGATCCGTGCTCTCCTCCCTCGCTGCTTGTTTCTTGGCGCCTCCGTCTGTACTCGACTCGACTACCTCGAGGCTTGGACCGCCGTCACGGCGGCGCCGTACCTCATGCTACGGGTCTCTGTGACTCGCCAGATCCCAACGTTCCCGGTGTTGTGCCAACACTCTCTGCGCGTTGTGGCCCACAACTTGTGGGAACTTCCTTGGCGCCGTGTTATAGTCTGTTGTCCAGGAGAACTTCTCCTGCAACGTCCCAGCTGACCACCACCTGCAGCGACAGGCCCGCCGGTTCAGTGCCTCACGGGTGCACGACTGCTGATGGAACACAACCTTTTTTTTCCATCGCCGGCCTACACCCTCACCTCGGGAGGGTTTGTCAGCCGGGTTCGCTTCCGACTCTACCCGTGCGACAACGTGCCGTTGTGGTCCACCGCGATATCCTCCCTGTGGCCCACAGGCTGTGAGAGCCTCCCACAGGCTGTGGGAGTCTTTCACATCTGGCAGACTACGCGGTTCACATCCGCCATAGCAGCGGTTGCCGTCGGCTGCGGCGCGCCCGCCGCCGCCTCCCTCTTCGCCCCGACGTTCCCGGCGGACGCTTCCCGCCTTCTGGACTTGCGGTTCCCGGGTTCCATCGCTTAGCCTTGAGCGCCTTATCGGCTGCTCGGTTTCTCGGCGGGGATCCCGACAAGCCGTGGTTCTCTCCTTCCCTGCTTACTCCACTACTACACGTCTGCTTCGGCCTAGGTGGATAGGCGACGGGTTTCACCAGAAACCAAAACAGACGCGGTAGCGGGCTCGCCGCACGGAATATTTCCGGGCGAGCGAGACTAATCCGTCGCCAGCCTGCGCATAAGGCTAAAGGTGCCCCAGAAAAGTGGTCTTTTTTTCTGTTCACCATCAGAATTTTCTCAAACTTTCCAAAAAGGTGCCAAATGGTCCAACTAAGACAGCACGCGAATGTTGGTCAAAATCTGTCGAGTAGTTCTCGAGAAATAACTGGAGAAACATTTCGTGAGTTGGTGCACGCGTGCAGCGAAACAGAAGGATTCAATGTGACGCATTGAGCGAGTAAGTTTTTAGTATACAGGGTGCAAATAATTTGTCAAATTTACTAAGTTTGATGAATGATCTTACTCGAAAGTTTCACAAGTGGTTTGTGTCTACTTAAAGAAGTTGGATTTTCGTCAAATGTTGATTATATCAAAGGGAGTCTGGACTATTATTTGTAGTTTATCAATTCTTGAGAGTTACGGACATTTGGTCTTTGTTGTACTGAAGGTATTAGGGTCTTGTTAAGCGTGAATTAATATCTGTTACTTGGAAAGTCTTCTTTGGAGTTATTATACTAAATGGTTTCATGTCGAATGAGTGATATAAGCTACGCATTGAGATGATACGCTATTAATATAAGTATTATGACAATTTAGGCGAAAATGACTCTGGTGAGGTTGTAGGTATTCAATTGTGTTTTCAGCAGTTGTTGTCATGTCAACTCGATCAGCCATCGTAGATTGACATTCGTAGTGTATCTACGAGAGTTGGCCATAAAGAATGTCACAAGTAATGGGGGTGTCACAAGTAATTCTGATTCTTGGCTTAACTAACGTGCGTCTGAGTGTTGCGCTTTTCCTTGAAGATCATATAGTGTGCCAGGAGTAGTTGATGTGAAATTCATCAAAGAGGCGGCTCTACGTGTGTGTTGTATAGATACGACAATCATTGTTTAAAAAGAAAGCTAAACGTCGGCCTAGGCTGCATTGTGAAAGATGTGGAAGATTCTGTACCATCACGTCATCGCTGTGTAGCCGTTGTCTTTTCACAAAGCACGTGGAAGCTCTAGACGTATTGGAGAATGTACATGTATCGACAATGGATGATGACCATGATATTTCAGTCTGTGCAGTATGTCAACGAACGTCTACGGTGGAATATCCGTTGTCGTTTGTTAAGACAGAGCGTCGGTTATATGGGCCGAGGTATTTCGAGTGGTTTTACAAGAGGAGACGGCATGAGGATACTCTGTGTGCAGTGCTACGCTTTTTTTGTTTTGAAAAAAGCGGCAATGGCGGTATGCATGGCCGTCAGTGTTGTATTCGGTACTAATCTACCATGGTACACCTGTTCGCATACATGAACAAATGGTCTTTTACGTGCCGCGTACCATCAAATTACATTGGAGACTATTACTTAACCAAGAGCAGATAGAGTTGGGGTTCGTTGCTGACTTCACGCGACACTATGTGGAACATCCATTACCTCATAATGATATGCCATTATTCAAATTTGTAGACGCGAGTATATGCCATACTTTTCCAAAGGTTTTATGTCCCTTTGGGTGTCATATTTGCCCCTTGAAGGATGGATTTGGGTACCTATCTTTCGCACATCTTATTAGTTATATTTATGGCAGTTTTTAGGCTGTTTTGGGGAAATGAATCGAAATTTCGGGGATGTTGTCCGTCATGGTTATATGGCATGGAGTCCACTGGGATATTTGACAGCGGGCCTGTCGTAGGAGGATGTATCGTGGATGCTATGCACGGCTTATCAATACTCAGTTGTAGTGATCATAGTTTGGGCTCGTCGCTTCAGGTAGTGCCTTACGTTTAATCATGTGAACCTTGAAGGCCAAGGCTTTGACTGGGCTCGCCTGTTTAGGTTGTATATCCGCCACATAATCCACTTCTCAGAGGAATATCTCTCCCGACAGCTGATAATACTGCACTGGCCACTGTTAAACCGCGGGTTATAAAGTATGCTAAAACGGGATTCTTGTCGGGTACTTGGGGATTGTATACTGCACAGGAATCGTCGAGCGGTTTAAGCAGTTTTACATTAACGTCTGATAGGCGTTGGGATTATGTTTGTCCATTAACAGCGTCTGTGGATTCCTGGGTTATGCGCAATAGACCTGATGTAGCGTATGACATGTATTTACGGACGTATGCTGGAGTTATGCGGAGTTCGATACTTTTTCATCTTGTACGCGCAACAGAAGCATTATCCGATATACATACTTCCGATGATCTATTGCGAAGTACTGTAGTTGATCCGAAGGGTGCGGTGTTGATGCGTGAACGTGATCGTAGCTTGAAATTCACTGAGGATATACCACATATCTTTTATGCTCATCCGTATGGTGGTCATGGCGCTAGGCCAGTGTCGCCTCCTATGTGGGTGCTGTCAAACACGAGGCTGTTTGACGCAGTAAATATTTTTCATTTGGCTACTGCTTATTTGCTGCATGGTATCTAATGAATTTATGCGCGATGATATAATCAAGGCTATGGGAATGTTAGGATCTTCACGCATTTGGAATCAAGCATCTACCAAACATTTTTATCGCGGTAGTAAAAGGACTCGCTTCGTTTGATGACTCCAAAAGAACTGTTATTCAAAGTTCTCTGCGGTCTCTGCAATCACTCGTCGAAAAACGGTTATGGCGCGAAGTTGTTCAATCTATGCCTATCGTATTAGAACATACACCATATGTTGTTATGCGCATGCTAGTTTTGTTCGCACAGAGCGCGAATATGTGTAGCATATGCGTCCAAGTCAATGGAGACGTTTCACTAATTTCCGGTGCCTTGGTATCTTCTGGGGAGTGTGCTTGCTTTTTAAAGATGCCACAAGATCATCAAATTTGTGTATGTCCTTATCTTCGATGGTCGATGGTCCTGGTGGGAAAGAGTTGGTTTGTGCTCTATGCATGTCCAATGCACTAAGGTCACCTCGAGCTTATATTAGGCATGGTGGCATGAGGAAAAAGCTGGTGGTTGGCGGAATACGGTCAGCATGCTATAGCATGTAGTGATGCATTTGAAGCGTTAGCGTTCTGTGAGATCGACGATTGGCGAATATGCTTGTATAGTGAGGGATGAGTATTTCACGAAAGAACAATTCACTGAGTCAATTATGCAGGTCTTAAGAGATGAACAATTTTGCATTGCTCTGTTCATAGAGTTTTTACTGATAAAAGAAGACTTCCCCTGCTCAAGTATATTGTTCACAGAGTGATTGTTCAGTTACTCCTCATAAAAGCATTGTACTCATGCCCGTTCCGTCTGTCGTGTGGAGTGTCTGTTTTGTAAACGTCGATATGTAGAGTTAATGCAGAAGAATTCATCAATCCGATCTATCTGAACAGTGACAAACAGTTCTCTTCTCTACAAACGAGAGCTCCTTGTAGTTTGGCCGATCAGGCAAGTTCGCACTATGATATTGCTGCTGCGACGACGATCTCCAGTGATAGTCCATGTGCTTCGTCACGTGGATTTTCATTTGATGGAGACCATGATCTTAACGATGTTCACGATTCAGAGCCGGATGTTAAGCTGTACACAAATGTTTCAGATGTCCCTCTGGGTTTTGGAACGTTCTACAGTTTCCGGCGTTTTTGATTAATCATGTTTGCGGTGTTCTACGTCGTCGTGGGTTATCCTTCAAGTTTACCCTAGATTTTGCTCAGCGATATTTTGTCACAGAACATCGTCACAGTCAGGAATTGGGTTTTACCGTTGCTGTTTCCTGAGAGCCTCATCTTCACTTCCATTTTTCTGGAAATTGTTATCATATTCTACTGGTGAGAAGTGTATTCCAGGAGCCCTGCCTATTTCGCTTTACGCAAATGCATCCGAACCGTCGATATGGTTTTCGATCATTTCGTGATCACTGTGATGAGACTTCAGACTGGTCATGTCCAACTTCGTCTAATGGTAGTTATGCGTTATTTTATGTTCGATGTTTTGCCTGAATCACATGCTTAATACTACTACTCGAAATGTTGTACTTAAACGCGAAACAGGAACTATATCAGCGGTGACAGTATGGAAATGCCTATGCATATTAGAGGAAATATATTGCTTATGATTCTGCAGATTCTAGGCGAAATGTGCGCGAGCTATCAGCTCTTATTGGTAAAGGCATGTCCGCGGTATTTTTATTACGATAACTGCTAATCAACACGGTACGCCATGCTTACAGTCGATTACTAAAGCGCAGGAGTGTTTTTCTGCAAACTAACTGCGATGTACCAGAGGAATGTGCTTTCCAAGCGAGCTGTACTCCATATGTGGTCAGTATGGTATAAGTTGGTATGTAGTTTTTGGAATATTTATACAGCGGTGGGGATGATGATATTCTTGGGGCTATTGATTGTTATTGGATGCGGTTCGAGATGGCAAAGTGCTGAATCGTCACTACCTCATTGTCATATTATTTTGATTTGCGAGTCATGAATCAATAGAAAAGTCCAAGAAAAAGAATTGTATGCTCTCCTGAAGCAGTTTGTGCTTTCAAAGAGGATCTCTTCGTGAAACAATTAGTTCGAAGTGAAGCAGAGTGGGAAGATGTGTGCGCTGCTTTCTTTATGTTTCAACGACATTCTTGCACTAGCTCGAAGGGTCGGTGTCAAAAACGCAGGGAAGTGACGACGGCGAGCTCTACTGCCGAGTGCCATTTTATACGCCATCCCCGGTTACCGAGTATATAAAAAAATCAATCGGTCTCTGAGTAACGAGGAATTATCTATGTACGTTAAACTTGGATGGGCTACCGTGGACGCAGATGGTGTTTACACAATATCTCCTGAATGGCAACCAGGACGCTGGTCGTATGCAACAGATGGACTACATCCAGTGGAGTCCAGTTAATCCCCTTCATATTTTTGCATCTTTCGCTCGAGCTGCAGCGTACAATTAGTTGATTATACTATGGCAGCTCGGTATCTGAGCGTCTTATGCTGCGCTGGCGCTGAAGAGCACATAAAAACACGACTGCATGCAACCGGGCCTTCTTCTACTGGAAGTGGTTGTAGGGAATATCGAGAATATAAAGTTATCATCTTCCACTAAAGACTTAAAATTGAAAGGGGTAATATGAGGAGATATACAGGGACGAGTGTTATCGCTGCCAGAGGCTATTTTTCTATATACTGCGATTCAACTATGTGGTGACGGAGTGCTAGATTTGTTCATGTGAGAACAGATCCGTTGGATGAACGGCCGGTAGTTAAGGCTAAAAAGAAGTAAGATTGAGGCTCGGAATCATGCAACTGGTTCACATCTGACACAAGTCGAGATACGCAGTCAATTGCCTGATCTATAAAGTTTTCCTTTAGATTACTATATGTTGTGTTTATTACTTTTATTAGTTATGGAAGAGGATATATTCGGAAATCACTGTCATAGAAGATCTTCAGATAATGTGTTGTTATGGTAATTGTGTCACGTCGAGCTGAACGTCAATTCATACGCCATGTGTGATCGGTTGTTCAATGTTGTTGAAATGATCAAGATTGCTTTGAATATTGAATGTTCGTATCTTTGGAATTATTACTGTGTTCAGTTGTGCGCAATTCTACGTCAGTTCGGTTAGAATATGCTTGCAATTTACGACCTTTCCCGACAGTATTCGACTACACAGCAAGCATTGATATTGAGGTGCAGAACAACGATTATAGTATTGATAAGATTACCACTTTTTGGTCTATGAGGCCCCCGGATTTATTTGTGGCTTTATATTATACTTTACTACATCATGGTTCACTGCCCCTATCCCATAAAAGTAACGGAATCTAATGCACATATCTTGCTGAATAAGTATGTAAATATACCTGATATCTCTCATGCGTATTGGGTGGATGGTGCTAACCGAATCGTACGTGTTAGTGTTCGCCAATACCAAGGTTGTACGATTATACTCGCAGCGTTTTGCGTGGCAGCATGGACTCTACCATGACAAATTGGATCATTATTATTATCAAGTTATCAAACCACTCATTTGAAGATCCGAGTCGATTCCCGAATCTGGTAGATTTCGTCCAAACTATTCCTCCTATCATCAGTTCCACCTCTAACGTTACCAGCAGCTAGTGGAAAATGGTTGGTTCATTTGGCTCTGTATTATGGACGGTATACGGCTGAGTCTGAGTTGTTTGGAACATCTTCTCTCGTGCGAACTTATGAGATTTGTGGGTTTTTCTCAGATGATCCTGAGGAATCTGTCATAGAATTATTGGATATTTGGGCTTGGGCGAGTTGCGACCATGCAGGTTCACCGTTGCTTCTCGAGAATCTTGCGATTGCAAAATATGTTTTGACACATTTTGTGTGTACTAATAGTGGTGGCATTGTTTATGTTGGAAACGCCTTTGATAACGTTACGTCAAATCAGGCGCTCATACAGATGAACTCGATGATTTTATTACCAAGTCGAGGGAGCGTTTCATAGACGCAGTTCTACGGCTAGAAATTCCAAATATGCCATTGCTGAAGCGTTGCAGGTTGTACACTGGGATCCCCACTCTCATGGATACCCTCTATTTCACCATGTGTCGGGCAATCACCTGCATCCGTCTCGAACAGCGTTATGTTCTGCTCGTGTTGATACGATCAATTACTT
>JABANP010000511.1:0-37504 GCA_013115135.1 Perkinsus olseni
CTGACTCTGCTATAGAGAGCGTTTGTGAGTTCATTTAACCGGTTTTATTCAGATGAGGTTCGACGAGTGGCTCAGAAATATCTTCTGAGCAAGCCAGTGACGATGACCGGTGTAGGGATGGTGCAGAACGTCATGCAGCTGCCTGAGGTCCAAAAGCTCGCTAAGTGGACCGGTGCCTCTCTCCCACAGCATTGAGCACTCAGAGACATAAACAACTGTAATTTGCTGTTTCTATTGAGCCGTTTCGCATTCGACAGAATTTTGGTTGGAGATTTCGGGGCAGTGGCAGTTGTAGGAGAACTCGGATTGCAGCATTTTTCGGCTGGTAGTACTGTCGGGTAGAGCCATCACTTTCACTAGTCATCTCTTGTAGAATGGTTTGCTGCGCTTGTGATGTTGTATGGGTAATGTTTGCCAGCCTTGTTTTACTGCCTGCTAATGGCATCATCATCAGCTGGGCAGACTTTCCTGTCCTTCCTACTGGTCGGTTTTCTTTGGGGGTCTACAACGCCCTTTTTGAAAGATGCTTCGAGTGACTCGCTCAGCCCCGAAGAGCTCCGCTTGCCGAAGTGGCGACAAATTCTTCTGGGCCTCTGGCGGCTACTACTCAGGTGGAAGTTTCTGCTAGCTTACGGGATAAACCAGGCAGGATCGGTAGGCTACTACTATTTATTAGGTGAGTGGGAAGGTGAAAAATGGTCGAGTGGACCTTCCTTCATATTAATTTTTATGGACTGTTTGTGAGCCATTCGAACTAGATAGGCCCTTAGTACTACGTTGTTCTAGCATATCGGTGAGCTTACCTTTTGGCGTTACATGGCCTGGAGGCTGCCGGCGCGATATCCCGCGTTCGAGCTCGTGCATCGGGTTCTACACGTCAGTGGTGATACCCAGTACCACCTGGAGTTAAATCACATCATATGGTTTCGGAAGCCTGCCCTGGGGTGAAGCCTCTATGGGCCTGTATGGTCGCGGGCGATGCGTTCCATAGAACGAGGGTAGTCCGGCCATGCTTTGGGTGGTGCTACACTTCCGTGTTCTGGATGTAAAATTTTGGAATATCAAAAAGTTCTGGATGAAATGGGGAGACATGCCGATGTTTGAGAGGCTCGCTCAGGTGTTGAGCAGTATACCGGCGAGCACGGTCTCCGCTGAGACAGCCTTTTTCGTAGCCGGCACTCTGGCTCGGTCCCAACGCGCGAGTCTCAAGATGTCTACTCTGCGCACACTGATGCTACTCAGAGACCACTTGATGAAAGACAGCACTTCGTCGATTCAGTCAGGGAATGGCTTGCTACCGTGGCGGTTCTCGAAAGTGATGATCTATTTTTTCGAGACGTTCGAGAGTGGGAAGACCAACGTCGCTTCAACAATAAACGGCGGCTGCGGCAGAACGCTCTTGGTGCCTCATTCCGAGTCGAGTTGAGAAAAACAGATATTCCAGTATTAAAATGCTTTTGGATAGAAGAGAGAGGGCCTTCGGGAACAAGACGGCACTGCCAACTTTGAAAGACGTTGTCGACAAGCGAGAAAGCGAAGCCAATAAAGTTCGATGCCTGCTGTCATGGGTAACCCTTGAGTTCATCAACTGTTGATGAACTCCCATCGCATTGCTCGATGAGAGGGAATAGATTTGGTGGTGGGATTATCCTACTGGGATAACCCATACCAAGGAGAGCTACTTGCTGGAACGTATCGTTCTCCTGTACGGCGCAGGGAGAATAAACTAGATCTTTACTTGCGTACCATTGTGTTAGATTGCCAGTTTCAGCCTTATCATTGTGTTTCGTCACTGTCGTTGATAAGTTATCAACGACAGTGACGAAACTACTGTCATGACGAGTCGTTCACGAATCACAATCACCTCGAGGAACTCGCACACTTTTTTTATAAACGCTCCGTGCCACAGGCCTGTGTCTGTGGATATTGGCGACTCGACAGTAACTCAAGTGCTTCCCCAAGATTCCTCGGTCGTTAATTTCAGGTAGTCACGATCTGTCCATAGCAGTGCCCGCGGCGAATTCCCTTTCCTTTGGATTTACAGCCCTCACCGAAGCCCTGTGTCTCAACAAGACTCTCCCAGACAGGTCGGTGCACCCTCGATCAACAGCTCTCATGAGCCTTCTCTCGTGTAGGTACACGTCAATGGGTAGCGTGTTGATCTTATTCGGTGTATTCTTGTGTTTGTACGGTCAAGTATCGGAGAGCTCCTGATGTCACGCCTGTGTTGATGTTGTATACCATTAACTGCCAGTATTTGTTATATGCTTTCCACTGCCTTACTGTGCGTTTAATATGTCCCGCAGTGACTCTTGCATTCTCAGTGTTGTTACGCTTAACTCTTGTCACTATGGCGTACATGCTACCCCATCTCCACTCTGGCTGGGCTGTCGACCAGGCCATCTTAGGCGAGGAGGAACGACTGGTCTGCATACGGTAGGGACTGGGAGAAACTATAGAGTGCTCGCAAGTCTCGATGAGTAGGATAATTGGCGATGAGAGAATCTTCGCTGTGCGCTCGTGTATTGTTCCAAGTCGAGGTTCGAGTTCGCAGGTCGTTGAGGTCCGTACTGGTTTGAGTGTTGTGAAGTTACCATGTAGGTTCGGTCATGACTACGATCCCCAATGCATGCAAATGGATGAGGTCCTCTACAACTGCGCGGAGGATGTCAAGAACTTCGCAGCTATATACTTGGTAGGAAGAGGTCCCCGGTTCGAATCCCGCAGATGTCGTTTTTCAGGTTGACACCAGGGAGGTCCCTGATTTCAATACAATGTATGAGCTGTATGACCCTGTAACAGTGATGTTTTTCTATCGGTAAGTTTGCTTCGATTCTGTTGCTTACCGTGCGAACTCTGTAACGGCCGCGCTCGAGCTACTGAAATTAACAGGCGAAAATGCGCTCCACAGAATTCTCCCGTCGACAGTTTAGTCAATTTTGTGAAACTGGACTCGTGGAGGTCACTGTCGAAAAGCTATCTCGCACATGTGGGCTGTCAGTGATCTCGAGCTTCATGAGAAAACTCGCCGCGTAACTGTTCGTAGCTCGGGGGAATTAGTGACACTAGCGAAATTCTTGAGTTTCATAGTGGTACTTTGCTGGTCGTGGATGAGGCTACTGGTCTTCGTTATAGGAACAAGCATATGATGATCGATTTGGGTACTGGTAACAATAACAAGATCAACTTGCCCATGAACAACAAGCAGGTCGGTTCTGGCGCTACCGGCCTCGGACTGATGGGTCTTGTTAGGAGTTCATTGACATCCTCGAAGTCATTTACAGAGGAGCGAGGAAGGGGCGCGGTTTAGTTGTCTCACCGAAGGACTACAGTAGGCTCCCTTTTACAGAATCTCTCGGGAGTTGTTCGATTTCAGGTACGAAATATAAGTATTAAATACTATCAACATACCTGCTGCTGATGATGTTTCCACAGTATATGAACAGCCTCAGTAGCATCTGCCATAAGTTCGATTGGTTGCGTTCTCAGTTCAGTCAAGGGTCGCGGGCATGCTCAAATTGTTCTTCACTGACGGCCTTTACAGTTTCGCTGATTCCTTGAGACACATGGGGGGGGCTCTTGACGCTGTGACAGAGATTGTTAAGGCGGTGTGAGCCTTTCCTGTGGAGGTGATGATGGGACGCCAGTAGACTGGCATTGGTCAAGTTCTTATTCAAGACGACATGAGAAATGACAGTCTGAATTATCACAACGCATGTTGAGAAGTTCTTCTCTCAGTATCCTTTTTGTAGTACAATGTTACCGACTATAGGAGAGGACACTACCTTGGACGAGTCGATACCCCCAACGTCTGCAAGAGGCCGCTCATCATCGGCGTCCATGGGGGACTTCCCGCCAGGCGACGGGGGAAGAGAGGCGCCCGTCTTCAGCTGTGGGGGAGTGGGGGATGAGGAACCGGTAGTATCGGGTCGGTCGAAGGGAATGGTTATCATGGCCTTGCCCGGCAGATCCAAAGGACGGCAGACGAAGCTGCTGAGAGCAAGTGGAGTGCCGTCAGTAAGGGTTACTACAGCGACCCGTATATCATGCAGATGTGCCGGTAGCAGTGGAGCTGAGATTATTCCCTGTCTACCGACTGTTCGTGATCTCAGTCACAGTGTTCATCGTCAGCCTGTCATTAACCGGGGTTACTTCGTTAGAGTGCAGGCCATGCGGGATGCTGTACTAGACTTTATTGATGATGCCAAAAAGGATGGCAAAGATACGGTACAGGTAGACCCAGGGAATGGTAGACACAGTGAATACCTGTAGCCGATCGCAACCGCGGTCCAAAATTGAATCCTGTACGATTCTAGCGACACTTCTCACATGAACTCGGCGCCTGCAGATGTGCTTGTTCGCTGGACCTCACGTTATGTCAGATAGTCTCCCTCGGAGCCGGGCTGGACACCACTTACTGGTGGCTGAGGGAGCAAGAGGAAGTGAAGGGAATCCGACTCGGGTAGGAAAGGTTATGCCGAAATTCATCCTGATTCAGCGCCAGATACCTCGAGCTTGACATGCCTGAAGTAGTGGACCGGAAATCGAGTGAGCCCTCCGACGATCGGCTATGCGATTTCATCGTGCACGGTTCCACTCATGTTGCCGCTTCAGGTATGGTAATGAGGCGAGAGGCTCTGTGGAGTTGCCTTGGGAATTCTAAGGATGATTTGCTAGTCAAGGACGGTGAGTCGTCTGGGGCGCCCGGGTGGGGCGTGGACGCTCTTCCGGTGACTTAAGACGTTGGAATACGTTAATACAGGGTTAACCAAATATGCAGATCGCAAAAATTTATCAATTTTTTCGCCAGATTTTTCCGAAAGTACGGAGTTGCTCCGCAAGTTGGACTGCTGTAGATACTCCGATCTTACGGAGAAACCTCAGTTTTTGCGATTTGCGTATCTAAATGGTTTACCCTGTAGTCGTCGACGTTGCAATAAGATAAAACCTTGCATCCATCATGGTTGGGCAAGATACGGTCGAAAATCTTCAGGCTGCGGCGCACGATGCATCCGAGCGGACGAGTACAGGTCCGCTTGCTGCGATCTGAGATCAGTCGAGACGGTTTCCGCTGCCCTTGCGGAGATAGGTGCGACCGACATTTGCCCTTAGGCATACTGCTCCCTGGCCCGCTTCAGGTTTCCAAACCGTCGGGGTACCGACTATGTACATCGCCGAGTGCGTGCTTGTGTAGGCCTTCCTCGTAATACCGTCTTCTCCACAGCGACATTCACTGTCAGGTATATGCCGCCGGAGTCCAGCGACAGGTTGCTGTCATGGATGAGCGGCTCCGTCAAGGAGGCGGAGGCTCGAGTGCTGGCGTGAGTGCTGGCTTGAGAATAGGGGAAAAGATTCTATTCTTTTTCGTTCTAGCTATGAGCAGTGCAACCCCGATGACCCATTCGGACGTGTTATGATGGAGAATCTGAAGAATCGAGGATGTCCCCTGTTAGGGCTCGGCAAGTGGGTCCGAATCTCTTTACCCGATTGGGATTTCCGTCTTCTGAGCTTAGGTACCCAACGGTCGAGTCGCAACGGCGACGGTATGAAGCACGAGGGTTCAAGTATTGCGTCGCTGAGGATATGCTCACAGTGTACGACGACATTCTGGTGAGGGCTCGGCTGGGCCTTGTGAAAATGACGGTTATTATTCGATCGTAGATGGTCGACATGGATGAGCAGATCAGAGTTGCCCACTTGGAAATATTCGACGAGATTGAAGAGTGGCAGCTGATGATGTGAGGGAGTCGTGAGGGCGTGCCGCCGCTGCTGCTGCTGCTGCTGCTGATGGTGATGGTGATGGGTTCATCCCTCAGGCGACACTATTTCCTCCTCCTTGCAAGCACAACGAAGGAGAAAATATCCTTCAGGCCGCCACAGAAGAAAGTTCATTCGAGTTTCTCTTAGCATTGATCGGTTGAGTTCGCAGTTGGGTTGTATCACTTCGGAGAAAGAAGACATTCCACAATCGTCTCCGAGAACGAGTCGTACATCGAGTGTCGTGGAGCAATTTTCACTAGCTGCTAATACGGCCTCTACGGATACAGTCGACAGAACACAGCGCATCCACGAGAGCCGCAGCAGCGGCGACCCTTCGTAAGAGCTACATCGTTCTGCGACCTCGTGAAAGATACAACACTGCTGATGAAGTCTTCCTTGCCAAAGAAGTAAGTACGAATGTCCGTCTTGACGAAGGTCACAGACTGCACACTGAACGGCAAGTACCGGTTCAGTTATATGAGGCGAATGGGGCAAATTCTAGTGCTCCGAAGTGATCGGATAGCCCGTTGCTTTCTACCTCGAAAGAATTCGAGTATGTTGTTAGGAAAATACAGCTGGGCGTCGCGATGGACTGTAGATGAAGGCGAGATGAGTGGCAGATCGGAAGACGCTCAACGCGTCGGTCAACCCTCAACAGGGTTGAAAGAATAGACCATCCCTGCGAGCTCTGAGGAATCGATTGCAGGACTCGATAATCGAACTCCAGCTGATAAGTTGCCTGTCTAACTCCATAAAACCAGATCCTGTTTGGGTGGTTGGTAGAGTAAGAGCGCTGATGTAGAGGGCCTCATTCATGAGCGTGCCACACAAGGCAGGCGCGTACAAAACTGGTGCTGATAGCTTAGCGTATAAGGTGCCAGTCGATGCCAGTGGGACTTACACGCGCTGTTCTCCGCTCACCGGAGTTCTCTGAGCGGTTGATTATTTGGCGGCCAGAAGAACTCCTCCCTGACCTCTCATATTCACCGCTACTGGCCACGGCAGCATTTTCCCTATAGCGAAGCAAACAGTGCACGACGAGCACAGTGACTATCGGAAGGCGGGTCATGTTCTGTTACAGGAAAACTGACCGGCTGGGAGAAGATAGGCGATTGTTACCGCCCATAACACTCGTCTATGTCACCGGAATGTGCGTTCGCTCGAACACAATTCTTCCCCCGATCGATCATAGGATTGGAGTTGCTGGCCGTTTGAGAGGAAATGGCGCGCGTATCCATGCATGGTCTCGAAGAGAAATAGTGTCGTGCAGGACCCCTCAGGAGGGCGACAAGGTGGAACGACATCGCGTGGAATGCTGATCGAGATTCTCCGGATGGTTTCTCTAGCCTTCACTGTGGCAACGCCATTCACCTCCCATTGTACTGGAGGCACAGCGACGCTAGAGCATGAGGAGACAACACATGCAGGGTGATGTTGCAATTGCGTTCAACGCTGTCGGTTGACAAAATGCATTTGATTGCCAGCCTTTCGATTCAAGCCCGAGGATGGGAGCCCGTTGAATTGTCAAGTGGCTTGGAGGGAGGGAATTCAAGCCAGGAGGGAATGATGCATCCCTCGGATGCTGATGATGAGCAGCCCTTCAACTTTTTCCCCTTCTATCGCTGAGCGTATCATTGTCGACGATCGCACTTCCCAGCATCTCTCGTGGTCCCTCTGGGCGATTTTCGATGTTCTCCCTTGAGCTCACTTATTGCCGACACTCAGCAACACGACAGTACTCACGAGGACGGAGCGGATTTCCGAGAGCTCCCTGCAACTGTTATAGTACAACATATGAATTCCACTGCGTACAGGACTCGAAAGAAAAACGGAGGAACTCTTCACTGTCACTGGTACGTTCCCGTCCCGCGCACAGACACATCAAGCTCACGAGCACGAACCACGTCCTTACACAAGATGTCGCTGAATGCTGGTCGATCCGGGTAAACGAACGAGCCATCAGTTAGCCACATGAGCACAAGCTCGGCATACAGAGTCTTGGGAAGGGTATCAAAGTTGATGCCCCGCCGGGCTGCCACAAATTTAGCGAACAACTTGAGCTGTTCCTCGCAGATCGTCTGCAGTTGTCCCCGACTCAACTGCCTCGATGAGGATCGCTCTGGCAGGATACCCGCATGCGAATGCATCTCCTGTAGCTTATGTCGGTTAAAAAAGAAGTCAACATCTCTGAGAAACGAAAGACTTGCCGACCATCAGCAAGTTCGACCAGCGCTGCCTACGGACTCTTCTGGCAGGGGAGTTCAGTTCAAACGGACCCCTAGCTCACGTGAAGTTTCCTCTTCTGAGCTCTGCCATCAAGAAGCTGACTCTGAAACTCCTGTCGGCTGTATCGATTGTGAGTGTTATCTCAGACACAGACGCGGGCTGAAAAACAGGATCTAAGCTTTATAATAACGCCTTCTAGTGCTACATGAATCCCGGAACGCGAGGTTTTGAAGATCCGAATCGAACGAGCGCTGCAAACATGCCGGCTCTTCTTCAAGGTCGCGTATTCATCAGCGAGCTGGCTGCTTATCTTTTCCAGAAGATTCTCTTTCAAGGTCCTCTCCGAATCCGGATGCGCGGAAGCTTCCCCTTCGCCGGTGCTCAGGCTGACGTTGAGTTGCGTTTGCAGCAGGAAACCGCGCATAACTTGGTCATCAACAATCGCTGTATATCGAAGCTTTCGTGATCCGTCGTCCCTGACACATTTAGAGGGATGGGGCGTGAAAGTTGACCCGGGGCGGTGTCTACTCGGATAGTTGCTCGAGCCGAGCGAAGTCGGTCAAGATTGGAACTTCCGAAATTCTTTTTCCTGGAATGGCGATGATATCTTCGCCGAGCTGGTACTGAATGAAGGAGCGCGTGCCTTGGGATGTCTATGTACCGAGAACGACACACCTTTATTCCGGACTGATAGAATGTCTTCATTCGGTGTTGGGGCCTGGCCTCCTCCTGAACAGCGAGTTGATATCATAGGACACACGGGTTCACTGACGGTACTGAGCGTCACCACGCCGATCACGATCGATCATACCCAACACGCCAATCGGAGAGGTCGGTCTACTACGAACCGTAGTTCATGGCACAGGTAAAACAGCGACTATGAGTGACAATTGTGGTGTCATTGGACATCAGTTGCACTTACACGCGGCTTCTGAGGGCCAGTGAAGTTCTTGAAGCTGTTTATCATCTTGCTCAACCATCCCCTCACCAGACTCTCATCTCCATTACTACTACCCACGGCAGCATACCCCTTGTAGAAGAGCAGACAGTGTAGGAGGAATATGATGACGATTGAGAGGCGAGGCATTGCCGTGGCTGCAGTCGAGAGGTTCGGCTGGGGGAAGGCCAGTGAGTGTCGCTCTTGTAGATATCGGCTCGTGGCTCGGGTGCACGCGGACCCCGGCGAGGGCCCCCCGCTCGGCTGAGGAGACGGGGGAATCGTTCGCCGCACGATAAGTGGCGCACAAATCCACGGAGAAAGATGCAGTACCACCAGTGAGCTTGCGGTGAAGGCGGCACCAGGTAGGGGTATGGCAGGAGGCCACGTAGGCAGTACTTGAGTGGGTGATCTACATGGCTGACAGGTACTGCTGAACAATACCGCTACCAGGCCGACTCCGGAGCGCGATGGGCCCCAAAGGACGAGTACTGGTCGGTTGGCTGTAGCTTGACGGTAAGTTACTCATATGATATGAGCTGTGTTTTGCGTACCCGCTGGCTACTCGTGTACTTGTATTTACCATGAACAGTTCATGGTGGGCAGAAGCGCAAAAAAGTACGACGCACGTGCCGTCGTACTTCCTGAATAGCGAGTCATCACCCGAGATTCCGAGGGTGCAGGCAGGACTCGGCTGCCTGCTTCAATATACCCCTTCGAGCCGTTGATTGCATCGCTAAACCACCTCCTTCTCATCGCTTCATCGCTACTGCCCGCTAGCGCATACCGGACCCTCACCGCGCTCCGTGAATGCTGCGTGAATCACTTAGTAAATCTGGCCAATGACAGCCTTAGGTAGCTCCTGCTGATGGAGACTAGTCAACTCAACTACTGCTTGAACTGAGTACATCAGCAAATTCGTCGAAAACATCCATACAAAATTCCTAACTGAGTCAAGGCTCCAAACAGGAACTGTAAGAAGAAGTTTCCACTCCCCGTGGTCTTCCTCAATCTTCCATCCTCACTTTGATACCCGCCACGTGAGGCGCCGTCAAGTCATTCGCGAATCTTGGGTTTCGCGGGTAAACGAAGGACCTCTCCGTCAACCACATGAGCACAAGCTCAGCATACAGCTCTCTGCGTATAGTATTGAAATTGATGCCACACCGATGGGCGACGTGTTTCGCGAATAGCTTCAATTGCTCGACACACAGCGTATGAAATTCCGAGGGTTCAACCGGGGCAACTCCCGCATGCGCATGCATATCCCTTAGCTTGCGACTGTCGAAATAGAAGTGGAAGTCTCTGAAAAAACACAACATCGGGAGGGTGAAGAAGATTCTGGGCAGGTCGTCTACAGGCAAAGCTAAACAAAGATACTTCATTTCAACGGCGCGCACGACCTACCTGATGTTTCCGGATCTGAGCTCGGCCTTGAGAGAGCTCAGTCTGAAACCTTCCTCTAGGCTCCTCATAGTGAGAGTTAACTCAGATTCAACCTCTATCTGAAAACGGACGAGATATCCAATTTGAAGGAGCAGCTGTTCTTGGCTGCGAAGTTGGATAGAGAGCGCACCCCGACCACGCAGTACTTGCGGTGTGCCGTACGCTGTCAGTGGAAGATACGGCTCTCGAGTAGAAGTGACTCGACACACTCGTCGACTGTTCTTCAAGGATTCGTAGTCTCTTTTGATCTGTTCATGGATTCCCTCCGTGAGATGCTCTTTCAAGCTTTTCCTCAACCTTGGAGGCTTGGAAGCATCGCCTTTCCGATCGGGGTCAGAGGTTGCTTTCAAAAAAAAGTCATTTGTCACGCGATTCGCCGAGAAACGCCGCATGACTTCCTCGTCTAAAATCGCTGTATAACGAAGGGATTCCGATCCGTCGCTCCTGAGGCACGAGGAGAGTACGAGATATGACGATTGCGCCTAGGATTGCTCCTACCCGTATACGGATTCAATCCAGGCGAAGTCGGTCAAAATTGAGATATTCTTCAGCTGCCCGTTATCCTCGACGGTGACTTTGTCCTCCCCGAGCTGATACTGAAGAAGGAAGCTCTAGCTTTGAGTTCATAATGCCGGAGAGATGCGATCAGGGTAACTCACCTGGACCCCGGGCAGGTATATGTTGTTCAACTGGTGCCTCGTCTGTGTTCCCTGAACGAAGAATCGTTACCTTTTCATATCATCGTATCCTCTCTGTCCAGTTGGTTTTCCGTGAGCACGGACATGTAGAAAGATATGCAACGCCAGAAATGAGCGCTTCAAGTGATGGCAGTAGGATTAGAGGAGGTGCACATCACTTGCACTTACCTGGGGTATACGAATACCACCGGAGCTCCCAGGGCTGTTGACCAGGTCGGTCAGCCATCTCCTCACCAGACTCTCATCTTCATTACTGCTGCCCACGGTAGCATACCCCTTGTAGAAGAGCAGACAGTGCAGGAGGAATATGATGACGATTGAGAGGCGAGGCATTGCCGTGGCAGAAGCGAAGAGATTCGGCTGGGGGAAGGCCAGTGAGTCTGGACTTCTCGCCGCTTAATTGGGTATCCCGAGTGTACGCCTACGGTCTTAGGAATGGAAATGTTGAGTGCACGATGAGTGGCGTTTCCCGTATTCCAAACTTGCCTCGTGCGGGAATAATGCGGAGCGACGACACTTCCCCCCGGTGAGCCGAAACGGCGAGACGTCCAGGGCATACCCGGCTGAGGGTTGTGAAAAAGAGTTGGTCGCGGGATTGAGCCGTGCCGGGTAGACCGATTCGGACGATACCAATTCGGAAAGTGTTCAGCTTACACACGGCGCGAAATTGGCACTGCCAACTTAAGAATCATCAGCTCTCGGATAACAAAATCGTCGGCTCTCAACAGCGCCTCGCGGAAAGCAGGCTGATACGATCTTACAGATGTCCGACTTCTGACGGTCTTGCAGGGTGCTCAGCTGGTCATTGTGAAAAGGACTATCATTATTATTCGAGCCGCCACAGAAAAGGCTCTTTCGGCTCCCTCGGCGCTGATCGGTCGAGTTCGAAGTTAAGTATCGCTGAATCTGCCACACCACGCCGTGGAGAAAGTTGCCAATAATCTTGGACCTTGGCGACATCCGCGCCGGCAAATGACCCAAGTATAGAGTGCCGACAAGAGTATTCAATCGGAGCTAGCCATCTCCATCGCCGGTCTTCCTGCTGATTGAGCCTGGGCAACACAACATCGTCCACGACTCAATACATCAACGGCAGACGCGAACTTATGAAGCCTGTCGGCAACATCAACATCATGTACGACTTCTTACCTTACTAATACACAAATACTGGGATGATCGTGAGCCGAGCATGAAATACTGGCACAAGGAACGTGTTTCGCACACGTCATCATCGTCACTAGCCTCAGTTGCCTCTGCGTTCCGTCACATCAAACTGACGCGAACTAACAGCATTCTCATACAGAATGCCTTCGAATCCGGGCTGTCCCAAGTGAACGAATGAGCCCTCCGTCAGCCACCTCAGAACGAGCTCAGGATACAGGGTCCTTGGGAGAGCATCGAAAACGACACCATACGAAGGCGCGACGTATCTTGCGAACAACTCCAGCTGTTCCTCGCAAATTTCCTTCAGTTTTTCTCGGCCTAATTTCCTCGACGAGGGGTGTACTGCGGCAACTCCCGCATTTGAGTGCATTTCCTGCAGCTTAGGGCTGTCGAAAGCGAATCGGACATCTCTGAAAAGGCGAGCGAGTCCACCAGTCAAGAGGTTCGCTAGCCGCTCCGTCTTGGGATTTAATCGAGTTACACGAACGAGCAGCACGAATACCGTAAAATGCTCATCCTTGCCGACACAGATGAAAACGTCCCAGCAATTCTCTTTCGTTTAATCGAAGGCCTGACTCACGTGAAGTGCTCGCTTCTGAGCTCTGCCGTCAAGGAGCTGACTCTGAAACCTTCTTCCGGATCTTCCATAGTCAAAGTTAACGTAGATTCCAAACCCGCCTAAGAAGTGAGGATGAACAGTGTCGTCGCCGCCTGGCAGATCGTTCCGAGCGCTACTTGAGGTAGGAAATCTGAGGATGGCGTCCTGGGCATCCGAGCCGAAGTGACTTTGCAGACATGACGGCTCTTCTTCAAGACTTCGTAGTCGTCGTCGAGCTGCCCAGATATCTTGCGTAGAGAAAACGAGCCAGGGTTTTCTTGGAGGGGAAATCGTCGGAGCGTAGGGTTCCCTAACAACAGTGGGACACACGCGCGAGGGAGACAGAGATACGCGTGCGACACAACGAGTGTACGCGTGCTCTCGTGGTACACGCGATGACTTCCGGAGTCTAGGGACACCGTATAGCGTATCGCGAACTCCTTTTTTTCTTTCTCTTGATGTCACACCGATACCAAAAGCTGTGCCGAGGCCCATGGGGTCGTGGACCAGGTCATGGTGTAGAAGCATGACGGTTGAACCGTTGCGGTTCCCCCGAGGTCCCGCGGGACTCTCTTTATAGCCAATTAGCTCGGCTGGCTGGGTGCTGGGAGCTACGGCTTTTGATGGAGAGTCTTCCATCACGAATGAGGGAGGTGGGCAGCGGTCAGCTGTGGCCAGCCCACCCCGTGTCTGGTCTTCTTCAAGACCAGCACGGTTTCGAGGTTCAGGTCAGCGAGTGGCTCAACTCGGCGACTTATCCTCCCCTCGCCCTTGTGGCGTCCTGCCGCGCTCAGCGCTGTCGGACTGCCGTTACCCCATGCAGAAACAGTGTTGCTGCGGGTGTATGGGTACTCAGAACTGTCTTGATGAAGGTGGTTCGCTCCTAGTGGGAACTAGGTTTGTCCCACCCGTGTATACGGTCTTCCTCAAGACCGTTGCGCGGATGGGAGTCTGGGCAACAACTGCCGCCGGCAGGTGATGCTCTCGGCACCTCTGACGATTCAATGGTCTGCCAGTGGCTTACGCTGAGTCAACGCAAGCATCGCTGACGGGGACCGTCGTCGGACGACACGAGCCACGCGGCGTGAAATCGCCAGATCAGCTCGTCCCCTGTTCGGGGTGAAGCCAACTGTGTGACACCTGTGTGCTACCCAGCTTGTGCGCTTAGTGCGTGGGATTGCGTTGCGCTAGTGGGACAGAGACGTGTCAGCTCGAAGGCTACAGGGCAATCGTGAACACGGGTTCTTTAGGAGCTTGTTCATCCGTTGACTGACTGTACCTTTGTCTAAGGAGTCGTTCACCGTCTCTTAAAAAAAAATTGGGGATATGTTCTCCGGAGAACTTCTCGTACGTTCTCAGTGTGCACCGCAGGTTGATTTTCCTACCATGGCTGCCTCCGCCGAGGCCATTCTGCAGCGCGTTGTCGCTTCGGTCGCCCCTGGCGACGAGGAATGGGATGTGCAAGCCCGGGCCTTCGTGCTGAACGAGACTAAAGGCCTCTCCTTGCAGGTGGTAGCCAAGCTTCGAGATAGCTTCTGGGACGGCGCGGCGAAGGTCTCTATTCCCGGCGACGCGGGCGATGACGTCGTCGCTCGCAAACGTCAGCTTCTGTCCTCGGTGGGTATGGCGGTTACGTCCGAGACTGGCTCTTATGTCGACGTTGCGGCCGAGAGGGCTAAGAAAGACGCCACAGCGAAGCAAATTGAGGCTGACCTCAAAAAGCTCGTGGCAACAGCGTCCGCAAGACTTGGCCATGAGATCCCGTTCGCCCTCTTACCTTCTGCCAAGGTCGTAGCTGCGGTGCGTAACGGCAAGTTCACCGAGCTCGCGGAGTATCGTACCTTCTCCGCCAACGAGGCAAGCGGTACGGAGTTCTGCACGTCGGTCGACGGTAACCCCGTGGAGGTTATTGTTCCTAAGAAGGACTCCGAACACCTGTTTGTACCAGGCGCCGAGGTCCCAGGGTGTCTCCTGAGATGGAGCATAGCCACCTGGCTGGCCTTTCCGGAGGGCAACCTGTTGGTCCTTATCTCATACTGCATGAGAGTTCTTAGTCTTGCGTCGAAAGGTTGGGGTCGGGTTATCTTCTTCGACCGCTTCCACCGCAAGGCCGTCCCCAACAAGATGGCGTCTGCCCAGTCCGAGGATATCTACAGGTGGTTCTCGGCCGATGAGGTGAGCTCGAGCTTTGCTGAAGCCGCCATCGAGTTTCAGACTAGGGAAACGGGCCCAGGCAGGCTTCCTCCGAAGAGTTCGGGCCCTTCGTCTGAAGCGACTGCGGTCGGGAAATCGACCCGTGGTAAGGGAGGCGGAGGCAAGAGGTCCGCCCCGTACGCGCGAGGCAAGGGTAAAGGCGAAGCTGACTCGAAGAAGGCGGCCTCGGATCAGTCGGGTAAGGATGCCAAGGAACCAAAGTAGATAGCTACTTGGACTTGGGCAGTCTCCTACTGTGGGAGGTTTACTGTGTCTCTGCGTCATTTACTGCGTTTGAGAGAAGAAGTTTCTGTGTGCCCTCGGTCTGCTTGAGTTGCACTGTGTCAATATCAAGGGGCACGGAGTGTGCCACTGCCCGTGGCACGTTGGCACGTCATACGGCGAGACTTCTCGGCAGTCGTCTTGTGTAGTGTTGTTCGGCTAGCGCCCACGGCCGGTCAAATATGCGCTCCCACAACACGTCCGCGGTCAGGAAAAGCATTGGGAGATCAGACGAAGCGAGGGCCCGCAGGAGAAGAATCCAACGCGAGAAACAGCTAGAGGCCCGAGAGTCGTCTATGTCTCTCCGTCGTCAGTTGGAGTTTCTAGAGAACCGCGCTCTGGAACAACGCGAGAACTGGGCTCGGGCGGAGGACTCCAAACTGACCACTGGCCTAGCAAAACCCGAACTCTGTGTCTGGGGGTTGTGCACGGTCCGCACTCGGAGATGCAAGCTGAGCTCAACAATATCCTTACGGAGGCAGTGGATGAGGTGAGAGCCTCACCGGCTGGCAAATTCCTCGCCGGGTGGGTGAAGCTCTCCCGAGAGGACCAAGCAAATTTCTCGGATTCCTGGACGGGGGTCGAAGAGGAAATTGACCGCGTGGCTTCGCGCATGCGAGACCGCTGGTGCCAGGCGCTCGGGTGCTCGAATCGGCAGTCTCTGAGCGGTTCCCCGCTGAGGGTCCCCCTTCTTAAAAGCCTGCTAAGCACATGGAGGGGAGGTGCCGCGGAGGATGAGTCTATCCTCGATGACGTGGACTCCGGCGTCAACATCGAGGTACGTTACCCCATCTCTCGCTCGCATATCTGGCCTGAGTACTCTGGTTCGTCGATATCCGACTACTACACTGTCTCGAGCTTCGAGAAGGACGCTTTCGTGAACTACCAGAGCGCGGAAGAGAACCCAGAGCAGGTGGAGAGGGAGCTCGAGAAGGCCGTGATGAAAGGCCACATGGTGAAAGTAGGCGAGGAGCTGCCGCCGGGACACGAGGATGCCGTTGTGAGCAGAGTTGCCAGCATACCCAAGGCGTCGGGCTCCTGGCGTATCATAGATGATATGAAACGTTCAGGGTTGAATACTCTGATAAAGATGAGGCAGCACATGGTGGAGACCATATGCCTACCAACGATGAGGGCAGTCGCCTTGTTGCTGTCGCTGGCGTTATCATGGTTTTCCGCCGACGCAGTCATCATAGAGCTCGATGCTAAAGAGGCTTTCAAGCATCTACGAATCTCAAGCCTCGACGAGGTGTTCGTCTACAACTGTGCGCCTGGGTCCAAGACCTTGTACAGGCATCTCCGCCTCGCGTTCGGTTGCATAAGTTCCCCGCTCTTGTGGGTACGAGCCTTTTCTCTGGTGAATAGAGTACTCTGTGCCGCTCTGCAGCTGCAATGCATCGCCTACATCGACGACACCTCTTTTATCTCCAATTCCCAGCGTGCCTTCGAAGACCTCGTCGCCATCGTGCTTTTCCACACCGCAGTCGGAGTCATCTCAGAACTCCGCAAGGCCCGGGTCTCACGAACGCCCCGCCTGCTCGGCTTTCAGTGCGACTTATCGAAAGAGCAGATCGACATACCACAGGACAAGCTGTCCGGGATCGCAGAGCTCGGGGAAACTGTTCTCGCGGCCCACTCCCGCGGAGAGCCGGTCCGCGTGCGATGCGTCGAGACTCTTCTGGGCAAGCTGATGTGGGCCTCACAATCCTGTATAAACTTCAGATGCCACCTGGGCCCCGTCTTTGCCTGGTGCAAGGCGGTTAAGAAGAGACAATCGAGGCGAGATGGGAAGGCCAGGGACGGCATTCGCAAGAACAATAGGGATCACACCGCGTATCTGGGGCGAGCAGCTCAGTCGAAAATCAGGCTCCTGCTCTCCGTCCTACAGTGCGAGTGGCTACGGGCTAGGTCAATCACTTCCGTCCTAGGCCACGGACTGCTGCGGGGCCAATCTGTTGTCATCTCCGACGCCAGCCTCGAAGGCTTCGGTGGTACCTGCTGCGTTGTAGACTCGGCCGGTGAGAGACACCGCTGGTGGTTCGCAGTTTCTTTCGACGATTCTCGGGCCCTATCCCTGGTGAAGGCTGTGGTGCCTTCCTTTCTTGGCGGCCAACAGTTTACTTCGGACGACGTCAGCTGCCTGGAGCTAGTTGCGCTGGTGGTCGGTCTCCTGATTATTCCCCGGGAGTATACCCGCCTGCCCTGTACCCTCCTCAGCGACAACACAAGTGCCGTCGCCGCCATCAACCGCAGCTATAGCTCAGTGCCCCGAATGGCCCATATATTGGCACGTCTGTCGGCTGTCAGGCGGGGCGATCGTCGTATACAGGCGTTTCACCTTCCGGGTATCGACAACGAGGTGTGTGACGGCCTCTCGCGAGGCTCCAGACCTCGCCCAGCTGCGGCACGTGTACTCGGTTCGTTCGTGGATGTCTCCTCGATCCTGTCCACTCTGAGCAACGCGAGAGTCAACGGTTTGGGCCCGTTTGTGGTCGAGGAATAGAGCACTTCTGACAGGTAATATCATGAGAGTTTCTCCGACGGTTCGCGCAACGTTTCCGCTCAACGGAGTGGCCCTGTGTTCCGGGGAGTCCGAGGAGTGGCAGGGGAGTGTCTCTCCTCAGGAGACGTCCGTTTTGCTTCCTTTTCCTTCGGCATGAACCAACAGATAGCGGATGAGTGCTATGCCCACCTTGCAGCGAGTCTCCCGCTGGTCTACGGGGGCGGTACTCTTGTCAACCCGTCGCCGTCTTCTGGAGTCCCGGCACCGCCCAGCCGCTCCCCACAGTCTTCGACCACGCAACTCTCCTACAAGCCCAATCCCTCCGATCGTCGTGCGAGTCAGCCTTATACTCACCCTTACGGTATTCGCAGGCCGGTGAAGGTCAGGGGCTCGGGCAACCGAGGGATCCCAACGGTTGATGCGGAGACGGTCCAAACCGTGCTTGGAGCGGCGAGGGCTCAGTCCACGAACCGCAAATACGACAGCATTGTACGCAGGTACACCGACCTTCTGAACCGCATGAATGTGGTGACTCCCTGGCCGCTCAGCGGCCACAGTCTCACGATCTACATCTCGGCTCTAACCCGGGAGGGAAAGGTGAAAGCCGAGACCATCGAAGATTATGTCGGAAAGCTGCGTTGTGTGGGCAAGCAGTTCTCGGAGGGCCTCTCCGGCCCTGAGAGTGAGTTGGTACGCCTCGCTCTCCAAGGCTCCAAACGTATTCTGGGATGGTCGGAGCCGGTGAGGGCCCGGACTCTCTCGGCTACTGAGCTAGCTACTCTTTCGAAGCTCGAGCCCAGTAGCGGCCGCGCGTGCGCCGTTGCGGCGTACCTGGTGGGTGTGTGTGGTCTCCTCCGTCTAAGAGAGGTGGCTGAGCTTCGAGTGTCAGACGTCGAATGGAGGGAGTCTCAAGCCTCACGGTTCGCCGTGCTTAATGTCCGGCACTCGAAGACCGACCAGAGAGGTAAGGGTAGGCACCGAGGACGAGTGAAGCACGGTCCGACGCGTGCTAGTGCGATAGCTGCTCTTGTTTCTCGAACACTCATTCCTGTCGGGTCGACAGTATGGGCCATGCTATGGATCCATCCCGGGCTAGCCCAGGCCCGGCGAGAGTCACCTCTTCCCGTTCTGGCCTCAGCCGTTCGCCCCACTAGGGGTTGGCAACCCGGAACCCGCGGCTCGGATCCTCTCAACGCGTTGTCCTAGTAGCTCCGACTGGGCCGTCACTGGGTTTCGCTGTCCCTCGTGAAAGGGCAGTGTAATCGGGCCCACAGAGTTACGGGAAGGGGGTGCTCGGGTGGGAACACCGGACTCCGGGACTGCCCTGGAGAAACCGCACAAGTTAGAAAACACCCTGGGAATCCCAGGCTGGGATAGCCTAGCTCGGACTCAACACAGCCGGCTGTCGCCTCCCCACCCGAGGCGATAGCAGCGCTACTCCACAATCCGGTAAACTTGCAACGCGCGTTAGGACCCGCGTTACGGACATGGACTGCGCGGGCCGGAGCTAGCGCTGACTAAGAACTGGAGCACGGACGAGTAGAGCGGGCGCAGAGTCTTAGACTCGCCAGGCTTACGGTAAGCTCCCGCTAAGCTGCTTACCAAACGTAGGGGTCTGAGCGTCTTAGACCGTGCTGCGACATGCGACGTCGGGCAACACCCAACCACTGCCAAAGGGTGGCTCCGGCTCACCGATCGGTACTCCGCAGGCTCAGAGTGGTTGTCGCCAAGTAGGCGACATATTTACCAGGTCGTCTACTTAGTAGTCTCCTGTAGGCTCTACTAGGTCGTCCTCTAGGCCCGCGCCAGGCGCCGCGCGCCTTCGAGTTACTTGTCTAAGTAGTCTACTGCGTGCAGACGGCGCGCAGCAGTCTTCCACCAGGAGGTGAGCGCCCAGCATTCAGCTCCAAGGTATGACGCCCTAGGCCAAGGCACCCGGCCCCTTTGTCCGTCAATCCCAACGCCTACGCCGGTCGAGTTGGGGGGACCTGTTGCGGCGGAAGCAGAGCCTAAGCTGGAAGCCATGCTAAGCACCCAGCGTCTCTGCTACCACAGCACCAAGTCTGCACTGCTCCCAGCCACGCTGACCTGTACTACAGGTCCTGTAGTGCTCCATCGAGCTGCCCACGAAAGCAGTAGGAGCGGATCCGGTTACGACTCACACCTCGGTACCCGGATACAGGCTACAGGTTCGTGCTTGGCTGGTTTCAGTGCCTCTCCCAACCCTAGCGTCTATGGGATTTCCTGCGTAGAGAAAACGAGCCAGGGTTTTCTTGGAGGGGAAATCGTCGGAGCGTAGGGTTCCCTAACAACAGTGGGACACACGCGCGAGGGAGACAGAGATACGCGTGCGACACAACGAGTGTACGCGTGCTCTCGTGGTACACGCGATGACTTCCGGAGTCTAGGGACACCGTATAGCGTATCGCGAACTCCTTTTTTTTTTCATTAGAGGATCACCCTTGATGCTGGGGGACCTGTTGCGGCGGAAGCAGAGCCTAAGCTGGAAGCCATGCTAAGCACCCAGCGTCTCTGCTACCACAGCACCAAGTCTGCACTGCTCCCAGCCACGCTGACCTGTACTACAGGTCCTGTAGTGCTCCATCGAGCTGCCCACGAAAGCAGTAGGAGCGGATCCGGTTACGACTCACACCTCGGTACCCGGATACAGGCTACAGGTTCGTGCTTGGCTGGTTTCAGTGCCTCTCCCAACCCTAGCGTCTATGGGATTTCCTCTCCAGGAGGTGCTTCCTCCCGGTGGTTGAACGTCTGCGTCCACCTTTCCGTTGCTTGGCACTTGTTCTGGGCTCAGTAAGCAACCTCGTTGTCCTCTCATCCAACATAAAAGGACCCATCACCCCATCATCAACGATAGCTGTATAGCGGAGGACTCCCTGTCCACTGCCCGTCCTGGCAAATACAGAACAGTGCGCACGCAAGGATGGGCTAAGGACAGCTTCTACTCGGCAACACGCTCGAGGCGAGCAAAGTCTGTCAGAGTTGAGTATATCATGCTTCCCTTCCCCACGAGGGTGATGACGTCCTCACCGAATTGATACTGAATGGGTGAACGACTGCCCTCAGGTATTTCCGTACGTAAAATAACATACCTTCACTCCTGACTGATGGAAAGTCTCAATCTTGTGCCTCCGACTTTTTTCCTGACAAACTACTCGTACAGGGCCGCGAAGCCGCCGTTGGCTCTAACTATTTACAGTGCATCAAGACAGCGTTCTAAGCTCAGCCTATTGATTCGGTCTACTTCATAATGGTTATTCTTCCCGATACCAACTTAGAGCTATTGCCACCGCTATCGATATACTATGAAGCTGGCAAGGAGGCCGAAGTAGAATACTGTTAAAGGCTGAAGATTGAAGCGGGTGGTTGATGTCCGTTGCTCTTACTTCCAGTTTTCTCGTTCTAGCGAAGCGCTTGAAGCCGTCGATCATGTCGCTCAACCATCCCCTCACCGGACTCTCGTCTGCATTACTACTGCCCACGGCAGCATACCCCTTGTAGAAGAGCAGACAGTGCAGGAGGAATATGACGACGATTGAGAGGCGAGGCATTGCCGTGGCAGAAGCGAAGAGGCTCGGCTGGGGGAGAGCCAGTGAGTGTTGCCCCCATAACGCTCGATTGGGTATCCTGAGTATATGTCCCCGCGGGTGGAGCGGCCCCACCCGCTACACTGGAGCTCTCTGATCTAGTGATTCTGAGATGGAAGAGTACGGCGCTCGGTCTGTGACGAGTCTCCTCTGGCGAGCGAATCTGCCAGATTGGCTTCGCGCAGTCTGGTTGCAGTGGAAGCCGTTGCTGTACAGCGGGAAGAAAGTTGTCGTGTGGGCTGCCACTCTCAACGCCACGTCATTCATCCACGTGAATCTTCTGGTGATTTATTGTTGAGATTAGCCCCGCTGATATCTGGTTCTTGTGTTACTCGGATCACGAGGAGGCAAGAAGGCAGTACTAAGTCAGGTCTTTCTGTGGAACGAACTGCAGCATAGCTATGCTAGAGGCGATGCCTTGGCTAGCTAAATTCATGACCGGCAGATGTTATTCAATTTCAGTCCCTGACTAGAAACTTCCACACTTCACCATCTCAAGCAGAGCTCAACAGATTCATCACCATCGCCATAAATTTACTTAGCAGCTTCCCCCCGTAGCGGATCCACATCAGGCTGTCAGACTGTTTGCCTTCCGCGAAGTTGCGATCCGTCAATCAGTCGACTTGGAAAGCAAGTGTGCTTGGAGGTACAGTTCGAGCCGTTCGAGTCGTTACCTTATCTCGCTCATCCCCTATAGTGTGTTTGACGCACAACTCTTTCGGTCTCAGCTAGCCGCAAGTGCCAGCCCATTGCAGGACTCTTGCGCGCGGTTGTGTTGACTTTTGGTTGGCGTAGTTATCAAGGCAGTGTCACTGACTCAGCAACGAACATGCCGAGGTGAAGCAGATGATCCCCGTAGACCCAGTCCAGGGGGGAGCCATCGCCGGCCGCGACCCTGCCCTTCCCAGTTCTAACGGTCCGAAGCGAATGATGCATTGCGAAAATTGGATTGTCCTCAGCCATCGCGGCAATGACGGGGTTTGTTGACTCTAGTTTCATTGACGACTATTTTTCTATTTCTGTTCCACAACTTGAAACATCAACACTTCACCAGTCTATTAACTGTGTGACAACAGCTCGTGCATCACCAACAACCATCATCATGCTCCAGAATACTCTGCAGCAGCAGCAGCAGCTTCCTACATTGTAGTGTCGATCAGTACTCGCCTGAATATTGAGAACTCCTAGGAGACTTCTCCTTGCGATGGTACCGTTCCGTACTCGAACCCGACCGACATGTCCTTACCTCCGATTCAACTTGGCAATGTCGCTTTCAATAGCCGCAAGCTGCGCTTCAAATCCTTCCTTGCGCTTCGTCTTACCAATTGTATCCAGCTTTGTTAGATGTGTCATGCACTAATACCACACCTCGCCATAATCACGAACAGGACGCGTTGCCGATAGCTCACCTGATAGTCAGCATTAACCTTCTCCCACTTCTTCTTCAATGCTTCAATGAGCTCAAGTCTCTCTTCCTCCGGCAGCGGTCGTATCTGAGAGTACCGCTTGTAACGAACAAGCCGGCCTAACCTCCGGGCGTCACCCTGCCCTGCTCTTCCTTCTTTTGCTGGTCCTGCAATTTGCGTATATAATCGTACCTGCATTGATAGGACAGCACTCCCAAAGACCTGCCAAAGGCGCCTCTCGTTGAATGAGCAGTCGACAATACCGTTAGCAGCGGGAAAGCGAAAAGCATGGCTCAAGCCCAGGTCAGCAAATAACGATGAGCTTACTCCGATCTGATGTCGGCCTTGATCTTCTCCAAATACGCGGGGATTTTCCCTGCACGACCATGAGTCGGGCCAAGGCACGACGATGACGGGATGCTACCATAATCAGCCTTCCTTAAGTAATCCTTGTCCAGCTCCCCATAGTGCTTAGCTTTGGCAGGAGGAGCCTTCAGTATGTTGTCCACGGCGTTGGCAGTTACGTAGTTCTTACCTGAAACCGTACCAAGCAGTCGGGTCTTCAGCAGGACCCGCTCCATCCAATTTGAGCTTCAACAAACAGGTTGAATTGCAGAAAATGCAAGACGAGAAAATGGGGCCGCTCTGCCATATTGCGGGAGAACGGCGGTCGAACAATAGAAGCACCCATCCAGTTGCTGCTGTCGCCACATGGCATATTGGCCTCAGTTTTTCGTGTTGCATTTTCCTCTTCGATGTTTAATAAAGAAGCCGTTGTGAGCATCATCGCTCTTGATCTTTGCTCAGCTCCATCATAATCACCTCACAAGGCGTTTATTCACCACTAGGCTCTTTCTCTAACCGAGCTACTTGACGACCACTGTGAAAGGAGAAGATACAAGTCCTTACCAGAGACCAGATTCATAACGGGTTTCTCATTCAGCTTCGGCACTGGCGGTTTAGTGACCGTGTGGGACACTGATGCCTTAAGCTTCTCCGGGCTCTTCTTCCGCAGCGCCGTAACTGCCCCTCTCGTCGTGACCAGACCCTCGCCTGACCGCTTACGTGACTCCACCCTACTAGTCCGTTCAAACTTTTTCAACGGCTTTTGCGGGTCCGGCTTGACCGACCCAATGGGCACTCCGAAAGTAGCGTGTGGCTTGTGATATCTAATACCACAAATTCAGAATCTTTCAGGTCGCCAGGACGTACGTGTGCTCGCTGGGCTTCGGCTTCTCCCGTTCTTGCGCACCAGCAACATTACGTATACCTGCATCCAGACAGGAGTTGGCGGAGGTGTGGTATGTAAAAGGACCCCTCCCTACCGGGCTTGCTAGTCTGTGCCGTTGCGAATGTGCTGGAAGTAGGCGGTATCGTCCCTGGGTACTTCGACTTGTGCATGGGTGGCTTCGGTTTTGGCATCTCAGGCTCAATAACCTGCTCGTGAACTCTCAGCCACAACCACAATACAGGTTATATAAAAAACCTACAAGTCCGTAAACGGACTCGTAAGGGCCCTCATCATCATCTTCCATCCTCGCTGGCATCATTCCAAAAAACGAAACTTTCAAGAGCTCAACTGTGACCAATCATCAATCCCCACCCTCCCGATCACGTCGTTGAATTGACAGCTCAAAGGCAGCGTAATGTCATACGTCGAATTCCACGACTATATTGTCGTTGGTATATACCAAGGTTACTACCACCTTCTTGCACTTGGGTGTGGATGCTCTCCATCAGGAGACACTGCTAACTATAATAATGCTAAACGTTTCCCTTCTATGAAAGATGTGAACTGAGGATACGTTACAATCGAGGCTTGACAAGGGGCCTCTACTCCTTGTCCGTGTCCTTAAGGATAGTTGGACTGGGAAGGTCGAGGCCGAATTTCTCAAACTCATGTTGCATCATATCAAAGATCAGCTCATCAATATGAACTTCAGGCTCCCACCCGAGACCCTGGCAAAAAAGGCGGAGCGATGCTGCCACAATGGCCCACCCGACCACCCTACCTCGCGAGCTTTGCTGGCGTCACCGAGGAGACTTTCAACTTCCGCAGGTCGGAAGTAGCGGTCGGACACTCTCACCAAGACACGAGACCGATCAGCCGCGTCCACTCCAACTTCCTCCAGACCATGACCGCGCCATTCGATGGTAATTCCAGCCAGACGGAAACTGCGTTCGACGAACTCTCGTACCTGATGCAGCAGTCGGTTTAACGGACACCAAGAGGTGAGCGAGTCCGTAGGTTTCTGAGCCGAGCATGGCCCGCAAACAGGAACCACCCCCCACTGGACTGACTAGCACACCACGACACGAGACGCCCCATGATGATTGTCTATCTTAGTCATCCTTCGCAAAATAACCACTGTACAGACAATAGAAAACGTAGTTCGATCTCCCCCGCTAATCGTGCATGAATGCCCAAGCATGCAGCAAAACTAGCCTTGAGAGTACGGGTTCAATATTTTGACGGGCCACAATTTGATCTTATGAATTTCACGGGAACATTAAAACATCAACCTTCGACCCACACGAGGCCGGGAGTCAAGAGAACGATGGAGGCAGCATCCCACATACGCGATAAGCTGACCCCGGAGTCACTACCGTCATCTGTTCACCCGTAGCAATGACGTAATCCTCAGGCTCGTCTTGCTGCAGCATGAGCCACATGGCTCGGACGTAGTCCTTTGCATGACCCCAATCTCGCTTGGCGTCCAGGTTACCCAATACCTGTCATGGCGAATCCAAAAGGAAACTCCTTCCCCTGAGTGCATTACCAGATCCTTCTGCCGACCCGCAACGATGGAAGCAACAGCGTCGGTGACCTGAGCATGTTCTCATGCGTCATGAATGACAAAGCGTAATAATCACCTTCTTGGTCACGAAGGTGCCTCCTCGCCTTGGGGACTCGTGGTTGAATAAGATACCGTTACACGAAAACATGCCATAGCTGAATAAAGATACGCTAAAAATAGCAGAACGATAATGGATACCACCTCTCTCTGAAATTAACAACAATCCAGTAAGCATAGAGCTTGCTAACTCCGTATGGAGATCGTGGATGAAACGGTGTCTTCTCAGTCTGAGGGGTTTCCGCCACCAGACCGTACCTTCATAACAAGAAGCATGTGTTACGGATGAGATGGTATGGCTCTTACAGCTCACTGGTCGAAGCTTGATAGAACTTGCAGTCCTTCTCCAGGCCACACGTCCCTAAGTGAGACTATATACAACAACAGCTTCCCGCGGTCGCAGGGATGGTCTTACTGATGGCTTCAAGAAGTCTGAGGGTTCCAATGGCGACGACGTCACCCGTGTACTCTGACATCTCGAACGAGACCTACGCACAACAACTTCTCCACCGAATAGTACTATGTCGTATTTCCTCTATAGTTTTAGTAAGGTATCGTGTGAGTCCATGGTAGTGTCAATGGAAGATAGTCGTACTGTGAGGACAAGGCATCGTTATCAGATAGATAAATACAGTATCATCGTGAAGCTAGTTAACATCACCAATGATAATATCCAGATTCCCAATCTCCTTATCGTACTACTAAAAGCACCGGCCCCCTGGTCACGCTTACTTTGACGTGGGACTGTGCCGCTAGGTTGTATATTTCTGTCGGTCTGACCCTTCCAACGATGGAGCAGAGGTTGCTGCTGTCAACCTGGAGGAAGAGAGGAAATGACGAGGGGCGGAGCGACGGTGGGACCGACCATATCTCCGTAGTGCAAATGCAGCCTATCGAAGAGATGGTCGATTCTGCAGGTGTTGAAGTGGGAGGATCTTCGTATGATACCGTGGACCTGCTCAGAAAATTGGACGAAAATTTTTCGGAAAAATTTTATGCTACTTCGTAGCCCTTATCCAGCAAAAGCTCAGCAAGGTAGCTGCCGTCCTGGCCGGTGATACCCGTAATGAGAGCCACTTTACGGCGGTCCGTGTCACCAGAGGGGGCGGATGAACTGCTGCTTGGGACGACAGGAGCGGTGGAAGGGGAGGCACGCATGGAGGGAAAGTAGCTAGAGGTAGTCATGTGAGGTTCGCTAAGTCGAAGAGTCTTCGCAGTGCGGAGAGATCGTCCCTTTGAGCCTCATGCACCGGAGAAGGGCCGTCTTCACGAAGGCCTGGCTCGACCATTGCTAACCATTCAGAATTCATACCGCATTTTCATTTCCAGGTTCGCCGTCACTGCGCCATAAAAATACGCGCGCGCCAGCAGGGTAGGCTGCGCTGGTGGAACAGCCCGCTTTCCCGACGCCTTGTTAACACGTCTGCTGGGCAGCCTGCTGTCACATCCACAGCTCGAGAACTCGGTGATTGCAGTGTCTCTTCCCATGCATCTTCTCATCGCCGTATTTCTGAGCCTTTGTCACACTGCTCAGGACGTTGACGCCGGGAGGCCGTGGCGGGCAATCCGATCTTTCTTTGAGTCAAAGGCGCTGGGCAGGAGGCACAAGGTGATAATCCTGCAGTGGATACCGAGGAGGGCAGCGGCGGACCATCGTTAGCGTTTATATCGTGGTGCTTTCGGTAGTAAACGTGCCTTTGGCAGTTTACTACTGCCTGTGAGAAACCGCCCTCACGTCCATGCTAGAAGTACCGTGTATTTTATGGTGGTGGCTCGCGTGATGGGGTCTGTTCGTGTCCCCAGGAGAGGTCGTACTGAAACATAGATGCCGAATGCTTGTTCTCTAGTAACAGGCTCGTATGCTTCAATAACGCATCTTTATTGACTTCGACATGAGTGTTGTATATTATGCTTACAGTCGACCTCTGTTGCTTGTACATGCAGTTGCCTGCTATTTATTGAAACAAGGTCGTCGAGATATCCTTCGTCTTTTTGTTCTTGCTCAGTTCGCTTCTAGTTCTGGGGCCAATACCACTGGCAGACTCCCCGAAGATCCTAAGGTAGGAGCTTGCTAGGTTCAGGTGTAAGATCTGCCTTCACACTTTGCCGGATCACCGATTCTGTTTCCGCGTCGCCCCACCTAACCTCAAGAACCTTCCGTCGAGCTACTTTACGTTGTCAGGGGGTTGCTCACATATCATATATCTGTCCGCTAGACTCTTCGGATGAGGGCTATGACATGGTAATAGTGTGGCCTTGGTCGACCCAATATAGCTCGGACTTTCAGGGAGGTATCGTAGCGTATGGCAAGGAGCTGCGTCGTGGGATGAGATCTCGCTCGGTCGAGCATGTATTAGATTACCTTTATTTTTGGGATAATGGGTAACATAGTAGAATGTGACCGCTGAGCGAAACGCTATTCTTTCAGGCAGCAGCGGAAGAAAAACATCAGCAGCATGAATGCCATTTTCGACCTGCCTGATGTCATCGATCATGAATTTCCGAAGCGTTCTGGGTTAACCCTGAAGGTTCAGCTTGACTACTGGGGCGCAGAAGGCTTCGAGGAAATATATCGCGGAGAGAGCTTCGCCGCTCGGTATTTGTGGCGAGAGCGTCTGGTTCGCTCAAACAAGGCAGCCGAGTTCATAAAACATGTTTCAATGGTGGAGGGAAAACTAGAGGACAGTTATGAGTCGCTACTTGGCACTGGCGAGCTGACCGTGTGTCTGTGGGGTTTCGTCTACGATCAAATTTGCAGGCAAATCGAGAGGGAACGGCTCTACCTTTGCCCACCGGCCAAGGCAGTAAGAGTTTAAGTTTTCTTTACATGTGAAGTATGTTTCCTTCGTTCTGTAGGAAGTTGGCAGTGAGAAAGTATCCATCACTTTAGGGTCGATGTATGCGGGTAAACTGAAATTTCACGAAATAGAGATTATTGGCCCCCGGTGAGAATAAGCTCCTCCTGCAATTTAGTCGCGGTAGATGGCCTTCTGTTGTCAGGGTTTGGAGAGAAGGTGGCATACAGGCCAAACACGTGAACTTTATACGCGAGTTGGAGGAGAGCAGCAGGCATGTACTGCGCGGGACGGAAAGTGTAGCGGCCTGCGAGGAGCAGCTCATTAATTATGCTAAGGAAGCTGGCAAGCGAAGTAGAAACGTCAAGGCGTCAAACCTGTCTATTCTGGATTCTGGTGAGAGGGAGAATCAGCTGAGAGAATCAGTGAGTATTATCTACAATGCTTGGATGAATGACATTCATGAGTATTAATGATGGTGTAATAGATGTTGGATGTTCAGTCGTTCTAGGTTGAGTTCAGTCCGGCCTTCGTGTGGGTCATGGTGTACTGGAGGAACTTGTCCTTGGCGTGACCAATGATAGATAACACAATACCGCAATGTTGAGGCATAACTTGTTCTATGTTATTACTCATCAAATATAGAAACACTTAGCCTCAGATACTATGAGCAGCGCAGGGAGGAGAAGATTAAAATAGGAAGCAATCGCCGCTTGAGTACCGTTCTCTCACACGCTGTGACGTAGGCGGCAGGGATTAACTCATCTTCTGAGCTTTGTGGATTAACATATGTAGCTGCTATTCTCTTCTGAGGGGATACTGGCATGCAGCCTTCGGCTCGAATGTGTTTTCAATCATACTACCTTTGAGATGAAAGACGGGGTCTCAAGCAATTTGAGTGTTATCGAGGGAATAGCCATCTGAATGGGGTAACTTCTACTATTGGGTCCCCCGAGGGCCTCGGGGTACCTCGGCATGGTCGCTGGCGTGGTGCGGTTATTGTCATGTAGCTGTTGTTGACAGATCACAACAACTTGTTATGATGATGATGATGATGATGATGATGATGATGATGGATGTCCCCTACAGAGTCAGGGCGGACTCGGAACAGTCGAGGGACGTCCATGCCTGTGAGTTGGTACGTCCGGCAGTGACCATCCCGGAGCTCACCATCCAAAGCTACGATTGAACACTGAGGGCTGTGGCTGGCAGCGAGGCGGCCCTTCGAGACTATGGGGCTATGACGAGCAGTAATATCGGAGGGAACACACACTCGCTTTCTCTATCGGTTGTCGCATCTGCAAATCTGGCAATTGCACGGCCGACACCGATACCACAGTAAGAGCTCGGTCATTCATCGCGTCATGATGACATGACGGTCATGTCGAATTCTCATTGTGGATTTTCGATGAGCCTGTAGTTGGCCCTTTCTCACGTAGTTTGACCCAGCGTGAGTAGACCAGAATGCAGAACGCTGCTTGGCGGTTGTTTGAAAGCGCTGACCTCGATTTGCTTTTGGCAACTGTGTCGTCCTCCACGCCATTTTTCGTGACGTCTTGTTCTTTCTGAACTCACGAGGCGGTCCGTTCAGAAAGTAGTAGTATCATCAGCGGCCCTCCTTGCGGACTGGCTCACCGTTACTAACGACCCGTCTTCCCGTTCCAATGGCCGTCCATAACTACCAGGGCCCAGAAATCAGAGTCCAACAGCAGGCAAACCTGCTAGCCGTCGATACGAATTATGACCAGCCCTTTTCTCACCGGAAATGTGTCAGCTCTATCCGAGGTCTCTGGTATCAGCGCCGAGGCTCCGGTGCGCAGCAGCACCGCAAGGACAGCCTCCGGCATGACATGGTGGAAGGACGCGAAATCGAGCGCAATGGGCCCTGACGGGTGCATGCTACCGCCGTCTCGTCTCTCCTACGTTCGTGGGGAACTGCAAGGTGGACCGCAGATACAAGCCTTGAGGAATGAGGGTTGCCTTGCAATGCGGTGAGAGTCGCTGTATCCGGTGAGGACAGGACTGCCTGGATTGGAAAGCGTTAACTCGACTCAATTAACCCAGCCGAACCTGCACGTCCTGTACTAGGGTTTGGCCAAGAACGACTCCGACGAGGGCGGTGTGCGCTTCGCTCCGCTGTGCTCGAGATGTAAACTTTCCACCGTGAATGAGCAGACCTTTCTTCGTGCCTTCAATTGCATCCCACCGATGAACCCAATATTCTAGTGCCTAACAGCAAAGCGATGGTCCATCACTCCCTCCATCTTAGTGGATTTCCCCTTCATGCGTGCGTTCTTCGTTGTAGCAGTCGGGGTGATGGCGCCAGGTGTGTATGGCAGCGGGACGTGGAAGAAAGTGCGCTCCCTGTTCAAATCTAAAAAATCTGGAAAGGCGGATTTGGCTACAGTAAGGAGAAGCCCGGCTTAGCTTTTCATCTGGGATATGCTCGCCTTCTCACCTTCTCCTGGCCAGGTGAACGACATCCCCGGGGTCAGCGAAGCTGAGGGAGCGGTTGCCCGCAGGGTCAACAAGGGGCGGTCGTCTGTTACCCTCGGCGTCAATAGTGGTCCGATGTCTTATGCTTTCGGGGTCAACAGGGGTGCTACTCTCGGGGATAGCAGTAGCCGTCCGTATGGTACTCTACCGGCCAGGAGGGGTGCTACCCTCGGACCTGGCAGGGGTGCTACCCTCGGACCTGGCAGGGGTGATACCCTCGGACCTGGCAGGGGTGCTACCCTCGGACCTGGCAAGGGTGATCGTCTCGGGGCTAGCGGGAGTCGGCTTTCTTATAACCCCGGGGTTAGCAGGGGTGATACCCTCGGTGCTAGCAGTAGCCGTATGTATGGTACTCTACCGGCTAGGAGGGGTGATACCCTCGGACCTGGCAGGGGTGCTTCCCTCGGACCTGGCAGGGGTGCTTCCCTCGGACCTGGCAGGGGTGCTTCCCTCGGGACTGGCTGGGTTCCGATGCCTGATAACCTCGGGGCTAGCAGGGGTGATACCCTAGGGGTTACGAGGATTCAGGTGGATCATACCCCGGGGTCCAGCAAGGAACAGGTGGCTGATGCCTCTAAGGTGAGCAGGGCTCTCGACGTCGTTGAAGTTCTCCAGGTGAAGAGCCCCCTGGCTCAACCGTGCTATTCTCTTTACTCGTATCCTGTCAGACAAAGGGAGCTCCTGTGAGAGCCGAGCCCATCGCGGTACCAGCAGCACAGGTTACCGTAGGAATCGCCGGAACCCCAGCTTCTCGCTCATTCCTCGTTGTCAGGGGACCGCCTCCCTGGTCTACACCACACCGCTGGGCTCTAGGGATAAAAAACGTGACTTTGTACGCACTGAGTAGGGGCCTTCGTCTCGAAATCCGAATTCATCAGGGCGGCATCGTTGTCTACGGCAAGGAGGTGACTCGTGGCGGCTCGGTCGAGCACATTGTCGATTACCTCTATTTCTGGGACAGCCAGTGAGTTTGAAAAAAATACAAAGTGTGGCTGCTACTAAGGCAGACCTCTATCAGGCAATACCACAGGAACCGCAGCCGTCTGAACGTCCTGTTCGACTTGCCTGGAATAATCCCGCATAACTGGCCGAGGGACTCCTCAACCACACTAAGGACGTGGCTCGAGTATTTGGGTTCCGAGGGGTACCACCGAATCCATGCTTTCAAGGATGAGTTCGGCGCCCAGTACCTCGAGAAGGAACATCTAACTCCGGGAAAGCCGAGAGGCCTGGTGAACCACATCATGGCCATGGAGAAGGAGTTTCGGAGGAGTGTTTATTGGGAGTTCGAGACTAACAAGCTGGCCATCTGTCTCTGGGGGTATGTGTTCGACCTAGTGTACAAGCAGCAGAGGAAACGTGAACTCTTCCTTTGCCCGTCGGTTGCTGCGGTAAGGCTATGACTTCTCTTGGGGGGTGATGGCGTTTTATTTCCCAGGACGTCGGAGACGTGAAAGTGACCATCACTTTGAGCGCGAAGGGCTTCGACGAGCTGAGGGTCCACGAGATAGAGGTCATGGGCTCGCGGTAAGGACTGAGGGGCTGCGCGAAGACCTGGGCAGTGCCTCATCGTTGTCCTTTTATTGTCAGTATTTGGCAACAGGAGGATGTACAGACCCGACACGTGAACTTTATACGGGAGCTCCAGGAGAAGACCCGACGGGTTGGACAACGGCGTAGCATTGATGCGTGCGAGGAGCAGCTCTTGGAGTATGCTAAGACGATAGCCGGCCGGACTGGTGCAGACGTGAAGGACACGAGGCTATCACGGGAGCTCGGTGAGAGGCAAAGTCAACTGAGGGCAGCTGTGGGTATTGTCTATACGGCTTGGATGAAGGGAGGCGCATGAAGGCCTATCATTCTGATGTACATGAATGACCTGAAGATGTTATCGTTGTTGGATGTCCTAGTCGTCCTTGGTTGTTTCAACCTTCTTGTCACGGATGGGCGGAGGGAGTAGCTCATGCTGTTGCTTCGTGGATGCTTACCACTCGTCCGAGATGGCCAACCGTGTCTGCTTTGTTTTACGGCTCGGGAATAGTGGAGCTGAATCGAGGGATCCTGCCGGACAGCCCCTCAAGCTTACTGCAGTTCTTGTTATTGATGGTGATGAACGGCCCCTTCAGAGTCAGGGCGGACTCGGAGCAGTCGAGGGACGTCCACGCCTGTGAGTTGGTACGTCCAGCAGTGATCATCTCGGAGCTCACCATCCAAGGCTATGGTAGAACACTAAGGGCTGTGGCTGGCAGCGAGGCGGCCCTTCGAGACTATGGGGCCATGATGAGCAGTAGTATCTGAGGGAACACACACTCGCCTTCTATTGGAGTTCCTATTCTAAACTAAAATTCGACAGCAACTTTGCGAAATCATTGCGAAATGGTATTCAGCGGCGATTTCGTACGGAAACGACGACCATTGAGCGACCATAGGTTGAAGCATAGACTAGCGTACTACCTTCATCGCGAATGATGAGCGTAACACGGGATTCTATCGCGATGCTATCGTCTATAACAACGGAACACCCCGCACGCAGTTACGTAGTTGGACTTTCTGTAGGCCTCGGGCTGAATGGATCCCAAGACGGTGACAGTGATGAACCCTTCAAGACTGGACTGATGCCCATGACCCTCCTACCAAGGCCTTTCCCAACAGAGCAGTAGGTTGGTCATTGAGGGAGTTGGGGCAGAGCCCGAACGTCGTCAGATTCAACTATGTCTATCACGCCAGCGCTGTGGTGGCGCGTTTGATTGATACAGCGGCCGTTGACAGCGCATGGGTTGGAGATAGAGTCAGCACGGTGAGCTGGTACTCTGTGTACTAGAGGCCTTCGACCTTACGTGTAAGGTTCCTAGCCTTGATCGACGATTGGTGGATACCTGGCGACAAGTGTACTTGGAAGGAAGGGAGAGGCATGAGGATCAGATCAGACTGTAATATCCATCGAGGGAGGAGTTCGTATGGCGGCCCCCTCGTATCAAGGCCATTCGTAGTGAATTTTTTTGGGGTACCGGTAATACTAGCTGTGGGAGGAATGGGGATATCATCATTTTGGTGGAGGCAAGGAAAATGATGAAAGAAGGAATGCTGATGCGGCAAAATGTAGCGGGAGTGTTGGAGTTATTTGGTATCTGTTCGGGAGCCGAAGTTGTCGTAGCATTGGTGCTTGGTACCACATTTTCCCCTTTTAGACATCTGATGAGGCTAGACTATTCGCCAGGAGCTCCTTCTGGTCCGTCTGCATCGTTGAAGGCAGTCCACGTCACACCGGAGTTGGCAACAGCGGCTCAGAGAGTCTCTGTGAGTTGGCAGGGACAGCACTGTTGGGCATGTCACCGAGGTCCGACGGGAAAAGATACTCTTTTGTGTGCAGTGTCTCCATCATATGACAACATTGACATCAGCGCTCAATAAGGTTGGCCAGTGCGAGCTGCCCGATAATAAGACGGCCAATGAGATCGCTACTGCAATGGCCGAGGCTGTCCGGCTCTATAACGAGAGGTATTCGGCGGACTTTCCCCACGGGTAACATCTGGGGAAGATTAAGTGTCCAAAATTTTAATGCTTCCAGACCTATATCGTTCGATTCTATGGACTTCGCTGAGTCTAAAAATGCCTCAGCTCGAGTTATATCTGTTCTGAATATATTTTTATTGACCCTTAGAGAAAACGCGCAGAAATCACAAGAAGCGCGCGCCCGATGATGTATGCATCCGCTTATCAAGGGCATACAAATGCTATAGTAACAACTCAAGATCCCAGATAAACTGCTTAGACAGCTGGAGAAAAGTATATTACATCCAAGGAACACACGAATAGTGTTAGTGGACTAGGATTCCGTCCCCGACTCGCTACTCTCGTCTAGATCTGATGCTCCTGAGGACTCCGACGAGATTCCTCGCCCTTCAGCGTCAAAGGAGCATCGGCCACTCTCCGCTGTGCGGCTGCTGTCAGGCTCGATCCGTTTCCTTCCTGCCTCGTCCCACTGCAAATTCCAGTTGTACGAGACCATGCAGTCCACTAGCCTATCCGGGAAAAGGCTGTTATCAGGATTCACCTTGAACCTCAGGTTCCAAACGCGTTGCAGCCTGGCGTGGAGTGCTTCACCGGACTGCTCAGAAGAGAGACTGAGACCTGCATCAGCGACCGACTCATACCGTGACAAGTACTCTTGAACATGGTGAAGCACAATATGAACCTTGAGAGTAGGACTAAGACCAGTTTCATCCCAGGCGACCCCGAACTCTTCGATAGACCTCTCCCAGCCAGGCAACCGATGGAGCCCGAAGCAACGTTCCTTCACTGCATGAAAAGCCTTCAACGCCTTGACAAAGGGAGTTACCTTCGACGAGAACGGAACTTCATCCCGTGCCACTGCATCCAATAAACGAGAGCAGCTGTTTCCTTGTAGAGCCCCATCAAAGTAAGCCGAACGCCTCACGTTACAATCCACCAAAAGCCTTGCAATGTCTCTGATATAAGGAACCTTTACCACCGGTCTTAGCTGCAGGTTTCGCTTTGTCGTACAGCTTGTTGACGATCCCCAGTAACAAGTGCAAGGGAGAAAGAGATAGGACTTCTAACGGAGACTCGTCCCAGTGAATCACAGGATGTGATACCACGCTGTGGGACCCCTCTTCAAGATGCTGCATATGCCTCTCCAAGCTCCTCTTAACACCATGATCCATTGAACCTTTCACAGTCACGCAGAAGGGGCATGGGTACTTGCAAGAGGCCATCTGGATGCCAACGAGCATTGCCGAGACTTTCAGATCACACGCGATCTGTTTCGGCATGCCAAGGTTGAACAAGCTCTTGACAGAGCCGCAGCGGAATATCTGCTCCAGGTTGTCTCTGGTTTCCGCTCCTTCACCGATACCAATGACGAAGTTCTTGAGCACGCTGTTAGGCCCAGGGACATACTTCGAGTCCGCCTCCATGGTTACTATATTAACCGAGAGCTTCAGGAACTGCTGGCCCCCGTCGAACTGCAACTTCAATCTCGATATGCGATCAGCTTCGCCATCAGTGATGACGTTAAGTAGGGCATTCACATCGTTGCAGATACCAAAGGGTGTTGGCTTCTTCTCCGCTTGAGAGTCACGCTGGAGAAGAAGCTTCTCCTAACGGAAAAGAGGTCCAAAGACATCCCACCGCTCCTCCAACGCTCGCTTGAGACCACCCAGTGGAAAGTATATACCTTCGCGGCGCAAAATCATACAGAGTTCGCGAGCGCTCTTCTGCCCGAGGCCGAGGTGGCCAAGACGCAGGAGGTCTCGCGCAGCTTCTCCGCTTAGTTCTACAGCACTTTGTTGCGGCTTGTAAGACACAGGAGAGAGCCCAAGGTACTCGTTCGAGTTCAACGAAACACCAGTGGGAAGGACCGACGGCTGGGACCCGGTATCTTCAGCAGCAGACTGAAGGAACCTTTCCTCCAAACGCTCAGCCACAAGAAAGTCGGTATATTTCCTTGCCTTAACCCTGCCCCCGAAGATCTCGCCCGCTCTAGATGGGCGCTTGAGAGAGAGCTTGCAGCGTTTATCATCATGCTCATCTATCGGATCACCACACCGTGAGCATAAGTAGTGGGCAGGCGAGTGCTTAGGGGGTCTACCAGGCTTGGGGGCATTAGCTTGTGCCCGCAACCCGGCGTTAGATACCAATTTAGCCGCGATACAGCATACCTTGCAACGTTCATCCTTGGAGCATAGCGCAGAGGTACGAGTCTCAATCTGATCATAGTCCCTCGCAAGGACGTCGTAGAAGTGTCTCTTCTCTTGGGACCACTTTTCGTAGTCAACGGCACCCTTCTCGAATTGCTGCAGACGTGTCACACACGTGGCGCATAACACTTTGGGAAGACGAAGGTTAACTACCTCTCGCTTAAAGTCAATCTGGTAGAACTTCAAAGCGCGATTGCAGACCTGTTCGGTGGGGGGTGAGACCTTCGTTTGGCGCCTTTGAAGTTTCACCCTGTTGAAGCAGAACCGGCATACACAGTACAGCTTATTGAGGTGGTAGTCGTCTACTGTAGAAGCCACCTCTACGGGAATTGTCAGGTTGGACATCCTGATGAAGGCTATCGATGTAAGTATATTATGAAGGCCTGCTAGCCTGCTAAACGGGTGAGGTGTGTTGCAGCACCCACGAACATTCCTGAGCTAGCGCCTTGTTTGGAGTGTAGTTTACCATTGGGGAGATAGGGTTCAGGAGCTCTCTGTTCAGGCCGAGTTAGGTTCGCTCGCGGTCATTTTTTATGGATGGCCGCTACAGTCAGGCATACTTTATCTCTTGGTAGCGTCCAGATACCTTTGGCTGCATGCTAGCAGTACCTGGAGCTCGTTCAATGGGTAACATGTACCTTGTCGGGCGCGCGCTCTTGTGATTTCTGCGCGTTTTTCTCTAAGGGTCAATAAAAATATATTCAGAACAGATATAACTCGAACTGAGGCATTTTTTTAGACTCAGTGAAGTCCATAGAATCGAACGATATAGGTCTGGAAGCATTAACATTTTTGGACACTTAATCTTCCCCAGATGTTA
>JABANP010000512.1:0-37227 GCA_013115135.1 Perkinsus olseni
AGTCTATTTCTGAAGACCATCTCGTGAGCACGGAAAGTGCAACGGAAAGGATATCTCAACTTTCCGCCGAATCTAAACTCAGTTGCTGCTCTTGAGGATTGGGGAATTGTGACAACTAATGAAGCCCCCAAGGAAGAGGTTTCTTAGTTTATTGACACTTTATTGTCACTCTATCTTCCACTTGACGTATTTGATCTCTTTCGAGATCGAGGATGAATCCATTTTCCATTTGAGTAGCTGCTTCTTTAAGAGAAGCCAGTACATCATACGAACAGACTCTGAGGAGAAGTTTTCTTGACATTCCGAGGAATGTCCCTTGTCGGACTGTCTCCGCCGATGGAGTTCATCACCATCGTGATGATATCCAATTTTTATCGTTTCGGTCGGTCCGATCGGGTTGATGTCCTTGGAAGGAAACCTACCAATACAAGGCACTCAAGCCTCCATCTCTCAGGCAGGTCTATATCCAATATTTCCCGGATGTTGTGTTACTCTGGTCAACATGAATTTCTGGGGGGGGGCACGAGACGCTCCCGAGAAAGCAGCGGCAGAAGACCATTGCAAGACCTCGACTTGTTAACGTTTGTAGGAGCAGAGAATCACCTGCCGATTATCATGGTCTTGCCGCCTAAATTATCGTTGCCAAAGCTCTCGGGGTTATGATGTTCGAGAATCCGCCGCACAGTGCGGCCCGCACTAAAGAGTCTCATGCCGGAGTATTCTCAACAGCGCGAGCGAACATTAACAGGCGAGAAATTCTGCGGTGTCCGCATGCCGCGATACATCTCGGTCACACTAGCGACCCTGTCTATCGCTGCTACGGCAGATCTCAATGAAGGCGCTCCCCTCCGTGAATGATAGGAACGTTAGACCAGTGGTATTGGTCACCAATAATTGGTGTTGAACTTCCGTGACTGAAGCTACTCACTGATTTGCTTTCACTCCCACCGATCTCTGTAGACGAAACTATCTTCCTGATCAAAGTGAGGTCACCGTCGAGGTCTTTCGTGAGACTGCCATGCTCGTCAGCTGAAATAGCAATACCGCAATAGTGGTAGGAGCTAGTGTAGCTGCTGAGTCAAAATACAAGGGCTCGCGGAAGATGAGACTCAGCCTTACCCCACTTCAAAGACTAGGACGATGGCGCGGACGATAGTACGACTGTGGCGGGAAAGGAAATATCTTAGGTTTTCCCTACCCTTCGCCTGAACGCCACTCTCTATGCTGAATTAACTCGTCCAAACTCATCCCTCTTGAAACAAGATACATCGGTGCTAGTCTGACTAAGCCCGTTTTCGGTGGCGCGAGGACCCTGAAACCGATCTTCCAACCGGAGCCGGATGTTTCTCGTGGATGTCATGCATTTGAACGACGCAATAACTTGCTCCGAGACTGAGATAGCTTGATGATTGAGTTGAAACTCTGATCCGTCACTACTATCCCTTCGGCACCGAGGTGCTGGGGCCCACTAGTGACGCACCAATGACCTTTTGCGAGAATGGTCACTGCCGCAACCGCGATCAAACCATGAGCAATCTGAGCCAAGCATCTAGCTCTCGTGGCTTGAGTCGTAATGAGAAGCACGTATAGCGCATCCATGGTGCCCCCAGAGTTGACAAAGGGCAGTGAGACCTCGAGGGCATCGCCGTTTGGGACCTTCTCTCCAGATATAGTTAGGCACTAAACGCGAAAGAACTTCCCTCCAAAGGAGCTTAACGAAGCTTCACAGACCGATTGAGCTGTGCATAGAGCTATGAAGTTGTGAATGGTCCGGATGATATAACCGTCGTCTTGACAAGACCGTGCAACCGCGACTATCGGTTTCCGGTGAAGAAGTTGATCTAGACGGACACACTAGGGTTATCGTAATTCATCCCCCTCACGTAACTGGGATACGCAGTGGTGGAAGGCTCTGAGGGGATTCTACCAGTGGGTGCGAAGACCAGGTCTTAACTAAGACCCTGAAGATCGCATACACGGTCATGCCGTTGTCGCGTGAAACTGTAGGCTCATGACTAGAGCAGGTGGACGGCCAAAAGACGGTTTGCGCGTCGCCAAGGTATCGTCACCACTACAAGGCTTCAGCGCGGGGAGGCACTCCTCGAGAGTGTATTGTTAACAATCGCCTCGAGTTCGAATTTGGGTGTGAGCATTTTGGTGCGGCAAGTGGGCCCACAGCCCGGTTGAACGAGCTAGAACGAGCATCAGGGGAACAACTAGCGGGAGTACTCTACGATTCTAAGACGCTGTCCCCTACCAGTTCCACTTTCAGTTGAACCTCAGGTCTAGCTTACACAGGTTAGTACGAGAATGAGTGAATATGTTTCTCCAATGGGGAGAAGTTAGAGGGCAGCCCTCCGAGGGCCTCAAAGTGTTAGCTTATGGAATCCATGTGGCGATGGCATGCTTGATTCCGAAGTTCGGAATCCGAACAGGTGCCGTGTTCCTGTTTTTCACCTCTATTGGCACCAAGGTGAGACCAGGAGAGACCACTGTTTTTGATGCCTCTAACCCAGTGGTAGCGAGGTACTGGCAACAGATCTGTTGCCAGTCCCCATTCATCTACCCCGGGTTGCTACTGCACGGGTTGGTACAGTGACCAGGCCCCATCACTGCCACTTCCTGATGCCGCCACGCTATGGGAAAGGAAAACTTCCAAGCGAATACCTTTCTCCGGAAAATTCTGAAGACATTTACCCAGTTGGGGCCCACCCTGGGTTCGAAACTCTTTCCTAAACTCGAGAACGCTTGAAGTGATGTATCTCTGAGGCATTGATGCTAGACACCATAGCTCCATGCTATGTTACCATTATAAACGGCATGCGAGGCAGTCTGGTTCTCGTCACATACCTCCTGTATGAAGATATCAGTCGAGAGATACTCCAGATGTGAAATGGCCTTGAGCTGAATGAAGGAGCAAAGCGAAGATTGGGACGCAGGGATTGTCTTCCGTGACGGATTCAAAACAATCTACGTGAATCAGAACGAAGAGGTGGAAGGTCTCACAGATTCTTTGGCCTCCTCATTCCAATCGTTGAAGTACCACATGACTGTCCCTAGGCGAGGGGCGCACTCTCGCACGCACTTCACGAGGGCAAGTAGGGCATTCCCGCATAGTGAGTTGCGGGTGACATTCAGGGCTACAATCCCGCACCCCGGCTGTGCGACTGCGTGACAAAACTGGACGACCGCGGCTGTCTCCAGCATATCACCTGAGTAGGGTCCATCAAGTTGATCGGGTCAACAACGTTATAACGCGTTCAATAATCCGGACACAACGCCTTCCAACGCGAAGCGCGCCTCACAGCGTTGGTAAAACGCGTTTCTCACCACGCGCGTCAGGTGAGGTGGAGTCTCGTCATCACGTCGTCGTTCGGACGCGTTGTCGGGGAAGCGACGGCTCCCCCGAAGAGGTTTCGAGGTGATTACTACGCCTCTTACACCGCGTTTGCCATACCCGATGCCGCGTTCAAGATCGCAAGCGTTGCCTTGTGTTGTGCGGTATGTCTTGAACGTTGGCGTCACGCAACAGGGGACGAGGTATGGAGTCCATTCAACGGATGCGGCCGTTTTATCTCCCCCCCACAGAAGACGGGGAGGAACCTCCAATATTCTCGCGGTCTTACCGATCCTGTTGGCCTCGAGATTGAGGTGTGTGATCTTGCACGAGTCCGATTGGATGTACGCTGCCAATACCTGCAACCCCTTCCAGCCGATAAGGTTGCACCTTTCGAGTACAAGAAAACCCGCTCCTCAAAGGACAAGCGGCATCGCTCACCTTAGGTCGAGCACAGCAATCTCGTTATCGGGGTTGCTCTCAAGAGCGTCGATGAGAATCTTCAGTGTGTCGTCTTTGATTCGCATCTTGCCGAGGTGCCTGCTCGAACCAACTGTTGAGACACAAGGAAACCGCCATCGAGAGAATTGAGTCTTCGTGCGGCAGCGGTAGCAGGAGTATATGTTGTAAAACCGAGTTCACAACGGCAAATGCAATGACAACAATAGGTTTACGCCAATGCCCCCCAACGGAAATCTCGATCGGCGTCACTTCACACGGATGTCACGTACAGCTTCCGGAGTCGTGTGTTACTGGACAACATACGGCCCATGTGCTGGAACAGTAGCTGAGAGTTCTGATGATTCTGTAGACGAGGATTGGAGATATCCAACCCCTCGACAACCGCCGCTCGACGCTCGGCATTATTTGGGTCGAGCACGTTGATGATGGCGTGCACAGCGTCGTAGCCGAGGTCGCAAGAATCCACAGACAGTGACTTCAGTCCTGGCACGAACACACTCCTCGATAGTGCTTGCGAGAAAGGTCTCAAACGCCCGAGGTGAGATCCAGGAACCTTCAACAACCACGTTTTTGGTGAGCACGAGACGAGGGTGGGCCGTCTGGCAGTACTGGGCCAGTACTACTGGCACAATTCCAGTTGGTACAGCGGTCGAAGCACTCCAGAGGACGGAGTACCGAGCAAAGCTGACTCTGCGGGAGATTGAAGTGCGTCCGTATTTCTTCCCAATGCACTGTTGAGCTACGATCGATACCTGTGTTGCCGCCTCTATATTCCCTCGTTACTCTCGAGAACAGCCCCCTCCTCAACAGTACGACGCAACCAACTGAGGATGAGTTTGGCGAGCGAATCGCTGGTCGAATGGACCAGAGGCAGATCATTGCGTTAGGCGTACTCCGCTATTTCCACACCGGCCTCAGTTCCTATCGGATTGTCGCTGAAGTCGAGCTCCTCCATATCGCGCGAGGATGAACTGAAAGACGTACCCCAATTGCAGGAATGGAAGAACCGAGTTCGACTGAGACTGGTCGCTCCAGACCGAGCTTTTGTGGGCAAGATTCCCTACCGGAGGGCACTGAGTAGCCTTGAGACCCCCGTGCCGGACAGCATACAGCCACGCAACTTGATTTTCTTGGCTCCATCTACGGACGAAAATTGGAGCGAATCGGATTGGCTGAAGACAGTGTTGTGACGGCACACCTTTAACAAGCGATGCGATGGCCGTGCACCCCTCATCCTGTATGGGATTATGGGACAAGTCGATGGTATCTATTCTGACGCTTGCGATCTCCAAGCCTCGGCAGAGTAGACGACAGTGAACCGCGGTGACTCTGGTGCACTGTGGACGTCCGTCACCTACGTAGGAAATTAGAGATTGATAATAGAGACACCCGAGTGCCACCAAAAGGCAACTCTTTACACGAGACAGGTAATTCACTGCGTTCTATGGAAAAACGCGACGAGCGGGACAATCTATTCGGACAGCACGGCATTCGAAAAGCTTGTAAGAAAACTGCTTCCCCTCATTCTGGCTTGACCTCTAATGCAGCATGAAACTCCCTCGGGAGTGAAGCTCCTTTGAGGATCTCCAAGAGCATCTTCGATACACTTCAACGGACAGAGGTCGTTCTTGCGGCACAGATCAGCGTATCTAAACGTATTCGGCCCCGCTTGATCTCGGCTAGACATCCAACCATCACATTTCCTTTGGATTAGCTGTCACCATCGATGGGTCGACGTCGATCACCAACAGCGTCGCCTCTGAGGTCGTCACCTCACCGCGACTAGGCTCCATTGTATCTAGCAGGGCTGAGACTCCCATGGCCCACATTGCAGAGTGGAGACGCATGACGCAGCGTCCACGAAGGAGATTTCGGGGCGTAATATATCCAGGCTACCTGATGAGGGGATCGCACTCCTACTCTCAGTGGTTGTGGTACGAAGCTGATCAGATACTGCTGATTCAACTGTGTGGCCCATTGCTTGAGTGTCGTTCATCTTCAAGATGGCAATCCTGCGACTACTGCTGGGACTAGACTCTGGAGAGCTCGGACAACTCTGCAACTAGGAGACCCCGGTAGGGAGTCCACAAGGCCTGGCCGCGTTCAAGGCCCGAATCAAAAGTGGTCACTCAGAGTTCTCGTTTGACTGAATTGGCAAGTCAAAACCATAGCGGTCGTTAGAGACAGAATACACAAGCTACAAGGAGTTACAAGACATGCCATCTAATGTGTTATTACAGTTACCCTCCAACCCTCGACGCCGTAGCGGCTCTATAGGACTCGCTGCGTCCCTGGTGATGCGCGATGGCTGCAAAGCCGCTTAGTATATTGTCGGCACTCGTAGAACTGAGGATGGCTTCCGCAACCGGAGGGCACTGTCGAGCAAGCTCATCGACGATCTGAAAACAACCGCCTCGCCACTCATCCGTAAAGCGAGGCAGGCGGAGCGATGCGAGTATGGCGACGTACCAGCAGGAACATCCACTTTCCAACGCCATTTCCGTGCCAAGCAATGGGGAGTCGGTGATCGCCGCTATCAGCTCTGCGCGAAACCTCGCAGCCCCGAACTTCATAGAGGCCTAGTGTCTCGTTGAAGAGCCCAAAGTCGTCACTAATTGTGCAGCATGGCTGGTGAGCACACGGAGGCTTCCAACCGTCGGGACACGGCACGCCCACAGTCTCTATGAAGTTGCCAAAGAGACGTTGCTGATGGTCCAAGGCAACGAGATGAGGATGCGACCAGTAGAACTCGAAGAACAGCCTTTGGTCCGATTTGAAGTCGGCGGTACCAGCGAATTCTATCACCCATAACAGCATGCTGAGGAGGGCGTCTCTGCCACCCATGTAAGCACCCGCGTTAAGGAAACGACTGTCGGTCGAGGCCTCGGGGAACCGGGCGATCTCTTCTTCGCTGCACTCGTTGGCGCCGCCCCATCCGCACAGGCGCTCGGTGGACATCACTATAGGCTTGCCGAACGTCTCGAAGAGTTCCCTTATGAATTGGTCGACCGCCAATCCCCTGGCCTCTGAAAGTCTACTCAAGTCGTTAAAGAATACGTCCATGCCATCAACCACTACATACAGTGCATTGCCAGGGGGTTCCCTAGAGAGGTAGTCCGCGTAGGACTTCACTCTCACGTTCATACCACTCCAATCGGAACTCCTAAGGTCGGCACACGTATTAACAACGGTAACGGGAGAAGTCGCTTGCAGTATCTTAAATACGGGGAGGTCAGCTACAGTATCGTTCTGATCCGTCACGCACGTGATCGCCTTGACGATGCCCTCGTTTGGCAAGTGAGCGGCCGGCCACGGTCTCCGCAGGGTCTGTTGTAGCCTCACATACCACCACGTCTGCATATGAAGGAACGATGACTGCAACCTATCCGCAAAGCGCCTAGCCCGGTCAAGCTCTGCCTCTAGCCTCCAGAGGTCGTCCTGAGTGGCCGTAAGTGGCATGTCACCACCCTGCGTCGTACCCAGCACGACGCGTTGGGAGAGATCGACCCCCGGGAGGATATTAACGTGTGCATCAAAGCCTCGCTTCCCCTCAAGGACAGGATAGAGACTCCCCTCGAGGAAGTCGGCCACGGGCTTCTTATATTCACTATTTTTCACATCGGCCGTTAACCACAAGTATTCCTGGACGACCCTCCGGTCCAGGAAGGGATACCGCGCTTCTATACCGAAGACACCTGCCACCATTTCCTCCTTCATCAAGTAATCCCGCTGGGTTCCCAAGAAAAATGATTGCCACGGGAAGAGTCCTTCCAAGTCGGTCGGGAACAGGCCGCCAAAATCACTATGCGGGAAAATTCGAGTGCCGTTGAAACCGTAGTCGCTGATGGTCTCATCCGCCCCAGTGCCACTGAGGTATAGCGTCCGGCCTTCCTCTCGGGCCACGGCGCAGATGAAAGCCATGCCGGACGCTGCTGGGTCGTCAAACATCATACCAAGGCGGCCACGTTGGGAGTACTGGAAGGGCTCTGCACGCTCTCGCAGAATGGTGTGGCTCCGAGCCAGGTCCCCCTCAGTGAGGATGAACAAGGTTGAATCAGAGATGTTGCGGCTGTACTCGGCCCGAGCCTCGAGGATGCCTACGTCCTCCTGAGAGTAGATCGAGTAAGCCGAGTGGGGTCTTCTCATGCCCACCAACGCGGCCTGAATGGCACCGCTATCGTATCCGCTCGACAGCCCTAAGAAGACCGCCCCAGGTCGGGCATATCTCACACGCTTCTGCACCGCAGCTGTGAACGCTCGCTGCCACTCTGACGTGTCCGTCTTGAATTGGCGCAAGTCGAACTCGAAGGTCGGCCCTAGTGGTGTCTCGCGGCACCCACCATCGAGGGAAATCTCCAACACAGTATTCGGCGGCACGTGACGAGCCTCCAAGCCCAAGCCTATGAGGGAAGACTCGTAAGTGGCCGCATGGACCCCGCGAGAGTCGCAAGCGTAACTTAAAGGTTTCGTGCCGAATGGATCAGAGACTAGTACGGCTACCTGCCGCGCAAAATCATAAATGACAATCGCGAACTCCCCGTCAAGCAGCCGGGCAAACATCGGGGCGCCATAGGTTGTATACAGTCCCACCAGGCACTCGCCATCACTCAGACAAGTTGGACAGAGCTCCTTGTAGTTGTAGATCTCGCCATTGAACACAACAGCGATTGAGCGGTCGTCCGATAGGAACGGCTGCGGTGTGAGCGGGCCAGTCATGTGAAGCAAGTCGTGGATGAAAATGTAGTCACCAACGCGAACTTCGGAGTGATGATCGGGCCCGCGGTATTGCTGACGCCGTGTTACTTGGGAGAGGTTATATATGAGAGACAAGCTCGCGGCTACGACGAGGAAGCTGCACATGGTGGTGTTGATAGAACAAACTATGAAGGTGAGAGTCGATAGGGAAGGGCGATGCAGGTCTTCAACGGGTGATTATCTATCCCCACCGTTGACTGCCGTAGAGACCCACAGGTCCTACCCTGGGTTGAGGTCACACCCTTTAAACTTGGTGTAGAGGCTCTAGTAGGGGATCTTTACACAGGTCCTGCGTCACAGGATAGCGAGACTGCATGAATGATATTTCTCCATCGAAGAGAAGTTAGAGATCCTCCAAGTGTTGGCTTATGGAATCCAGTTCATATTTTGCACGAGATCTTTCATCACCGGCCCCCACACATTCTCCCAAATTTTGTCAAATTTGACGGTTCGGGTCAATGCTTACTGACGGGCTTCGCGGCTCCCAGCTTTGAACCTTTCTCCCTTACGTGGTCCCGGACCGCCGATCCGCCACGGCGGAGCGCCTGCACGCAGGCGCGGTCTAGCGGGCCCCGCGCTCTTACCGTCCGAAACCCCTCTCCACGCGCACGCTCAGTTCTTGGCGAAGTAGAGGAGCTAACACAACCAACCCTGTGTCGGGAGATGAAAATGAATTGACATTGACATGCGAGTAAAATTGAGTGATTGTTACGCCCCCATGTAGGGACAGGCCATGGGACGGCGTCTTTGACGAGGAATTTTTGTAATTCTAAGACCGCGGCTGCTCCATGCAGCGTTGGCACCATGACTACTATAGTCAGGCTAGAGGACTAAGGCACACAAGCGCATTCAGTAGAGTAGCGACTGCGAGGATACTACTATCGGTACAGCCTGCGAAGTAGACACCGAAAAGGGGACGAGAAGACACTGGCGCCACCAGGCGACCGTCCAGTGTGACGAACCGCTGGTTCGAGGGCGCTGACGCTTATACGTAGACAATCTGGAAATGAAGCGGCTGATGGTCAGCCGTTTGATCTCCGGAGGGCCCCTAAGCTGAGATTTTGAGTGAGTTGAGACTCTTGTAACGAGTTACCACTACCAGAAGCGTCACAGCGGGTTTCATTAAGAGTTCACCCAGCGATGTTTCATTGTTACCAAATGTTTGCCGGGATCACCGCTGTCGTTATATCCACCCTTGTTGCAAGCCCGTCCGAGGCTCTCACCCCGGGTAGATATTGCTCGCTTCAAGACGCCGAACCTCTGAGCACGCCTCCCTGCTTTATGTTTCAATACGATTCTGAAACTAGCGCTTCTCTTGGATACAATTCTGCGAGCGGCCAGTTTATGAATCTACACTTCAACGACGTGAGCCTCGGTGAAGACGGTCAGGTTATTATTGAAATAGATGGTCAAAAACTAGATCCCGTGAGGTATCCCTTTGCCGACGTTCTGTTCGACCTCAAGGTGTCCCCCGAGGAACCAAATGTCGTCTATGCATACCCCAAGGATGGATCGCCTACTATAAAGCTCACAAAGGAGGCCTGCTACCCACCGATTGGATCCTATTGCTATTTTCAGCAGAAGTCGCCGTATAAGAGAGATCTCAGCCCAGCAGCTGCGCTCTACGAGTACAAAAGTTTGACCCGAGGGCAGTATGCTCAGGTTTATATGGCCCTCGACGCAGACCCGCCCACCGCGGCCCTTAGCATCGGTGGTAGAAACGACGACACCAGCTTGTCTTTCACTGGTGTTGTCCCGGTCAGTCTGGGGCCAAGAAATCCCCAAAGCTTTCGAACTCTGACCTTTTCAAGCCCCGCTTTGACCGAGATGCAGTCGCTGTTCAAGACCACGGTGGGGGTTGCTTTGGTGGAGGACCTCGATGTAGTCGTTCTTCTCCCCAAGCGAGGTGACTATTATTTCCTAGAAAAGGTATGAGAGGAGCAGTAGGAGAAGGACTCATATTATTAAATATTTTTATTTTCAACCGGCGACTACTTCAAGGGTATTACTTCACTACTTATCTGCTATTTGCTGATCTGGCCGGAAAGTGGCTGATCATCATACTCTTTTTTATGTGAGGGCAACCTAACAGGGACGTGGCTGATCGTAATGACTGGTCATAATGACTGAGCGAAATCCCCTCGTCATGATTCGTGTGCATTGCTGTGATGCCATTGCCTTCTGTCTTGCCTCTCCCTAAAGTACTGTACAATGTAACTCCTTTTTTCTATGTCGTTCTAGGTCCCCCAGCTGATCTAGCCGTCATAGCTTTTCGGCTACAATGTACACAAGTACAACTCTGCCTCTGGGCTAAGCCAAGAGAGCTTACTCCGCGGTGTTGTGTTTGAGCACAGTTCTAACGGTATCTGCGACGTGAACTCAGGTCTTCCAACGCAACAAATTTCTCAGTCGAGCTTTGAGCACTGTCAAGAATCACCTTCTTATCTAGTGTAACGTTAGATAAAAGAGTGATTGTTGATTGCCTTACCGTGGTAGGAAGGTTTCCTTTAGCTTCTCGGAATGGCGCAGGCGATTCTGAGCAGAAGCGGCTTGCATTTTCGCGGTCTTCATTTCGTGTTTACCGCCATTTCACTCGAAGGGCACCCAGTAACCGCGATACCAATTTCGCGAAGTAGTAAATGAAATTACTACTTCGCGTGAAACCGTATGAGAATACCGCGATTTTCCGAAACCAACCAACGCGCTACCGCGGTTTTACATTTCGGGATTTCGCGGCCAGAATGGCGATGAGTTGGATTCCGCCATTCACGATGATGCGGTCGTAGAGGAGTGGGAGTTTCACCGAACGGACGTACCCGACGAGTCCGCAAAGTATCCATGGTAGATCCATCTCTAGCACGGAGTCCGGATGAAGATAGCTCTACCAGACTGGTCGAGGACATAGTCGTCTGTCTCTAAGACAGGCGCAAGAGACAACTCAGTTCGTCATTCTCACCAACGCGAACTTCGGAGTGATGGTCGCCGACCATGGGTCGGTCCCGCGATCAGCAGTAAATCAATTCGAGGTCGAACTGGGCCGCTCAAATTGAAGAACGACAAAGCTAGTGAGAGTCGGCCGAGGTGAAACTAATCCCCATGCCGGAGACTGACGCCCCCTGAGCGTGTTTAATGGAGTCCCCTCAGCCGTACGGGCGAGCAAGGATTCCTGACTCGCTTCTATGGCCAGGGAGGCAATCAACCCAGTCGGAGGGCACTACTCGCATTGTGATGGGAGATGAGCTAGACAGGAGACACATAAACCAACCGTTGGTTGGGTGTGCATGGGTCGGCAACGCACTTCACTGTAGGGAGCGTAATTGACACGGGGGGAAAATGATGAAGCTAGAACGCATCTACGAAGCTCGCGGAAACGCAGCTTATGTCTTAGAAACTTCTCACATCCAAGGGAACCAGCTCTTCGACGGGATCACCCCGCCAGGCTCTTTGCTGTGGTAACTGCAAGTAAACGGTGGCGGCCAACTCGGAGCCGTAGCTCCCCTTACCAATCCATCTCCTTCACGGCCTCTACTGCCTCTGAGACTTCAGCTTGTAATCCCTCGCACCGCTGCTTGTCCAATCTCATGGAGTCCTATAAATCGGTAGTCACTGCCCGGGCGCAGCATAAACCATACCCTACCCGTCCGTCGTCCCCCATGCCGAGATCGAAGTCCTTGAGCTTGTCGAATGCTCGGCTCAGAACGGGCACAAAGGCGAAGTCCGTGCTGCCGTCTGGCGATTCCCCGCCCAGCGAGCTCGGTGGCGATCGAAGTACTTCACAGATCTGAGCTGATATCATACTGAGGTTGAATGACCGAGCTCTTCTATACTTCTTCGAAGTTATGCTTGATTGGGTTGATGAAATTGGTGGATGATTCTGCCTTAACTTGAGCTGACCAGAGAGCGTGAAAAGCTCGGAGGAACCTAAGATACTCGCCTCAGCGTCGACGCACCAACCTCTGCCCACCTGTCCACTGCCGGCCGATGCAGCTCAAACACCTTGGCTCGATTGAACAGAGACTGCTGCTTGGCGACGCTTACGTCCCTGATCGAGGCCTGCACGCCGAGCCGCTGCGAGGAGGCTCACTTTTTGACCGTGGCAAGGATGATGTCCTTCCATTTATTCTCTGGTGGGATGCACTCGAAGGGGCCATCGGATATTCGGTTGTGGAGAGATGAGAGCCTCTCAGCCACCCGCTTCCGCAGCGCTCCATCCGCCCGACTCCTCCGAAGATGATGCCCGACCGTTCTGGTCCATTTTTCCAAGGCCGTCACCGTTGACTTGTATGCCTGGTTGGCACATACAGTGTACCTAGAGCGAGGCTAACGCAGCAGCACGGTTCGAAAAGCCCCGCGATAGCAGCGAGAAGAGAGACGCTCATCAATCGAGTAGGGGCTAATTATGAAGCCAAGCATCATTCCCATTGAAAGGAGACGGTATCGCCAACTCACGCGCCATTCCACTCCTCTACAGCCTGCTCAGATACTCTCCGAAGATACTCCAAAACCGGCTGTGAGCTCACGTCCTCGAACCTTATCAGCTCCTGAAAAATAGAGAAAAATGATCTTCGGCAGGGCCGTGGTGGTGGAGCCGCTCCTACGTCCGATTTCATCGCTCCCTGTATGACTTCCTCACAGCTCTCCTCCTCTCCTGGAAGCTCCAAGAATGCTGCCGCGACCCTCTACCAAAAACAAGCATGAAAGCAGATAATACACAAGCCCTCTACATTCTCAACGTCCGTCAGGAATGTAGCAAAAACCGCACGAAGTTGGTCCAGTTTATGAGAGTCAGCTCCCTGCTGATCATCCACGTTGCCGCCAGACACGGCACTGATCTCCTCCGTGAGATCGCCAATCTGACAGAATAGGTATCACCACCTAGCGGCTTCGACGATAGACCTTACAATAGCTCGTAGTTGGTGTAGCGTAAGCTCAACACTACGCTGCATCATTGCCGTACATGCTGGTCCGAGGATGGACGATGCAACGGGACCTGAGGAAGGGAAAGAAGCTCCTTGACGGCCGAGATGACCATTGCCATCCTCCCAATCTTATAAACTCGAGTAAGACCAGACGTTCGCACCTTGAACCCTGCCGTGTGACATGAGCACCCTCATCTCCTTGTCCCAGGCCTTCAAGGGCATACCCCTCAAAGATGCGGCCCAGTGGATGCCGTACAGCACAGAGGCGATCTGATGGAACATCAACGAAGGAAGATCGAACGCATTAAGTCGAACCGAGTTAATTCCACGAACAAAAGTGAAGCGGCGCAGTGGCCTGATATGTTAGACAGCTCACGTTGGCAAACCAAGTGTCCTTCCCAAGTTCCATCATGGCTGTGGTATTGATAGCATCGCTGGACTTTTTCCGACCATGACCGAACAGGGTGTGCATCTTCCACTGGCCGTACCTAGCCACCGAGAAGGTGCAGCTTCTCACGGCCCCTGCCTTAGCCTTTCCGTATCAATGTCAACTTCTACGGTTCCGGACCGGCTCAGTACCCTACCATTTTTGAGTGAGCCATCAGTCCCTAGCAAGAACGACTACAACGTCAAGAAGATTATCTAGAATTATAGCGAAAATGAGATATACTCGAGCGTCCACCCTCCACCGACTAGTGCCTTACACTCCCAAACTAGCTAGCCGAGCTGAGGCGACGAGGCACTTCTCATTGTCGCTCTCCATCCTCGACTCGACGGCCAAGACAGGAGCGAAGACCTCCCGCAGTGAGGACCTACACTCAAAACTTACATGCTGAGGGACCGGAATGGTGTCGACTGAACTCAGGGAAAATGAACGCCTTCAGATGAGCAGACCGTCATTGCTAGTGCGCATTATACACAAGCAGACTCTTTCGGAGTGACACCAACGATGAACAGGGCTTAGACCTCGACGGACTCAAACGAGCCTCTACTAGCATCGAGCCGGGCTCAATGAGCTTGTAGGCTGAGCCCAAGCTCACCTAACAGCGGCTTCGCAGGCCGCACGGCCATCATCCGGCAAGTGGAAGTCAGGAAGTCTGTCCACGCAGTTGCCGACTATCCACAGATCCTCCGCCCTGAGGCAGCCGTCAGTCTGGAAGCTCCTCAATAAGTTGATCAGTGAGGGGAAATCGGCCGCCGTCGGATGACGCGACGCGTCGACCACCAGAATCTACAAAGAATATCCACCGCAAGCCTACCCATCGACCACTGCCCGCTCACCATGCCATTGGACTGCTTTGCCTGGACGCGCAGCATCTGGGACATGGACCCCGCGTCGAACAGCTTGCCATCAGGTGACGAGGCGTCAACAAGTATGAGCTCGCCCGGTCGATCCCCATCAGAAGTAGCTACAGGACAGCTGTGAACCCACACTCAGAAGCAGTGTTCGTACTCGCAGCTGGGTGGCCGAAGTCCGTGAATATTGACAGGGCCATCTCTGGATGGGTGAGAAGCCTGGCCTGCTGGTCCGTTATTATACCCTTCTCCCGGCCAGCCCAGACGATGCCGTTGACACGCTGTAGCAGAGCATTGACGGCCTCTACCTGAGTTAGAACTCAAGTAGATCGAATGGGCCGTTCTGTGATCAGAGGATCACAACGATCCCCAAACGACACTTTCGTCGATTAGTCGAGTATCCGTAGCATCCCGGAGCCACGACGATCGGCAACCAAGGTGAGGACAGGCCGTACTCACCCCTTCGGCCGAGCAAGGCAGGGGGACCCTCAGGAGGGGGTCGTCTTCCTCATCGAGTCTGCTGGTCATCAAAGACGCCTCCCATTCCTGCAGATGCTCATTCAACTGCAACGGCATGGTGATGCGAGGGACCGCCAATGAGGGCGAGTGATGCCACTCCGTGGTCACTGAAAACACGAGCGATGGGCAACCCTATGCCGAGGTACGCCGCATGACAGGCGATGATGCCCCAGCCAGTAACGGAGAATGGACTCACAAGCTGTCCTTGTATCCACTGGTTCCATAGGGAACCCAGCCATTGCTGCAACAAGACTGGTCCGTCCTGTTTGGCATGGTCCGAAAAACAACAGCCTCGCCTGCTCGAACACAACTTGAAGTGGAGCGGTGAGCGCTCGACCGACCTTCAGATTATCAAGACGCGCCGATAATCGTCTCAAATCTTGAAGACACTGCCGAGCAATGTTGTTGACGTCGCACTGAGGGGAGATTCCGTCCAGCTGGAAGTAGTTGTCCAGGCATACGGACCTGAAGGCGATGACAGGCAATCACGATACCCGCGGCAAATGAAACTTCCAGTAAACAAGGGATACCAAATATAACGAAACGGGAGAGGGACGATCAACAATTCTCAGTTTTGACAACCGAACGACGGCTCCTGCCACACCAACGCCAACGAGGAGGTATTTTCTACTTTCCATTCGACTGATCGCCGGGACCGAACTTTGGGAGTCCCAAACGCTAGGAAGGGTCAGAACGCAGGCAATAGAGAAGGCCTTGATACAAACATGACAAATGATAACGACGATACGACAGAAAAGCCCAAGGGTGGGTATCAACATAGCAGGGTGGCATGCGAGAAACCTTCCGGCCATGAACGCGGATTCCACTGTGCCCGGGGTCCATCCCTCATCCGACCCTACGCGACTTCCATAGCCTCTACCGTAGAGTTGATAAGGGTCTGGACTATGTCCTTGTCAGAGACAACATCAACACCAGGCCTCTCAGCCATACGATGGCCGGAGACGCAGGGCGATCCGTCAGAAGCTGAGGGGAAGAGAGAAGATTGCGACAACGCTGGGTCCTCAGCCACTCACCCCCCTCCACTGCGCCCTCAGAGGCCACTTCATCATCGCTGAAGCTGCTGCCACGTACCACAAATCGCCCAATTCGGCACTCCGTAGTGAACTGAGCACGCTCGTCACTACTCATACAATCCACCAACTGGTCGAGGAAGTGGCGATTTGCCAGGACCGAATCCAACGGCCGCAGTAGGTCATCCCAGCTCGGCGATTTCTCACCGACAGCTCGAAGGCCCGACACCAACCGATGCATAACCTGAACCACCGTCAACTAATCGTAAGGACTCTCCCGCTCCAACGGTCGAGTCACCTGAGCTGGGTCAGCTGGTGAGGGACGCTTGCCCGGAGCTATCCGCCACAAAGCCAGTCTGGAAGGCAAGCTGACTCTGGCAAAGCCACGCAGCCAAGAAGAGGAGGTTGATAGTATCGCAACACATTCGAGGACCTATTCGGGCGGTGGGGGAACTCGCTGGCCTGCAGCACCTCACTTGACGTCCGCTTCTTGGAGATCTCTCCATAATTTTCAATATGAACTCCCATGCCGCATTCACTGCAGCGTCCTCTATCTCATCAAGCACCTACAAGATCAAGCGCGGCGATGCTAGGTGAGCACGACCCCTCCCTCACCCTCGGGTCCTTGCCGGCGTCGAGGATACCGACTCGTAAGCACTTCCATAACGATTGGCCCTCATTCTCGAACGTCCGCTCATCCCAGTCGACAGCGGCCGCCACAGCCGGTAGGCACTCCCGCAACCTCCGACCTCTCTCGACTTCTGCATGCATGACAGGCAGTTAAAAAATACTGCGAAAGATTTCAGCTCACACCCCGCTCATCAAAGTGATTCTGGAACTCAGAATCGATTCTGGAATCGATTTTTACAAGCGAAACTCCGTCCCAGGACCGATTCTTGATTTCAGAATTGGCTCATTGACCGACCCCAGTAGCCCATCCTTATTGACACTCATTGACCCAATCTCCTAGACGCAGTGAGAAGCAGTGATAGCGGCGACGGCCTGTACAATAGTCAGATGCAGATCCCCTGTGAGATCCCCATCGATGCACAAAAAGGTTTATGAAATCACAACACATCCTCCTAGGTTAGAATTTCCAGCAATCCTCATCATCGGCCGTGATGGTGATGATGGGAGCTCGAAGATGCCCCTCCAGAGGCCGACTCCAGGTGCGAGAAGTCCACCCGCCGCCATAACACTATCTTGCCTAGCGAGTCCGCGCTCGCCAGGAGGGTATCCTAAAGACGACAACAACACTCTCCTGAGCACCAACGACTCCTCATCCCTCAGTGGTGATAGTCATCCCAGAGGAGACCGGCAGCCTCAGCGTCCAGAGGCCCACCCTACCTGCTGGTTGGTCGCTACTGCTACTACAGGGACCGTATGATGGTGTAAGATACTCATACGGTAATTGCCTGTCTTTGCTAAGGAGTAGATATAAACCCCCTTATCCTCCGACCCTGATATACAGTAGCCCATCTCGCTTGGGGAATAGCAACTCTTGATCGGCAGCAGCGAGTGCGCCACCCGTAGACGGTGACGCACGGTCAAGTTGGTGAGCACTCCTGGAGGCGGACCTGCTAGGATAACCTCAGCATGCTTCCGCCATACGCCTTCGCCCCTACCGTAGGTGCAGTCGATGACATTAACGTTCGAGTCGCTAGTGTTGACTAGGAGCATCGGAGGGTTCCCGTGTGCCGCAGAGACGAAGGTGATGCAGGTGATACCAGCCCTTGACAGTTGGAACTTGAACTTGAACTTCAAGTTGGCACTACCACAAGAGAGGGAATTCGTGGCTGCTCAGGGAGGCAGCAGCCCGCCTCTTCTCGAACACTACGACGCTCCAGAGCCGATGGATATCATCACCACCCTCCCCAAGAGTTTCCGAAAGAATCAACCGCGGCTTGTGTGATTACCTGTCGCTTGCCTCCAGCACGTGGATAGCGCCGTTTTTAGTTCCCGCCAGCAGGAAGAGGCCCGTGTCGTCGAACCGTAGACACCGCACTTCTGTCTCCACCTTCAACTTCTGCAGTACCAATCCATTTTGAACGTTCACCTGATTACTACATCACACCCCGTGACGACAACCACCCCACCTACCAGACGGAGCACCGCATTGGAGTTGGCCGCCACGAACACTTGCGGATTGAACGGCAGGAAGCACGCCACCGGCACGGGCGAGCTATCCGTGAAGACCTGCAACAGCATAAGCACCATCAGAGAGTCGGAAGGGCGGGGTCCACCTTCAGCATCTCTCCAGTATCCACCATCCAGAACCGCACCGACTTGTCGATGCTGGTGGTGACGATAGTGTCCTCCAGCAGATTGAAAAACATAGACGTGATCGCCCTACTGTGACCAACCTGAACACACCACCAACAGGTATCGAAACAACAGCGGATAAGGAACAACAGCAAAAACAACAGCACAGGAGTTAAGTAATGTACAATCGTAACGTGAGCATCGCTCCACTAGGATCACTGCCATTTTCGACAGTAAATAAGAGTACACGCAATCGGCCTTCTAGACAGTCGAGTTGCCCTCAAACTTCATACTTTCAACGGGCGAACAGACACGCGGAAGAGACCAGGCGAGACAAGTGGCCGCCTACCAGCCTCGAATGCAGGACAACCTTGGCGCCAGGAGCCTCTTGCCGATCGCTCGACGCATCGTCGTTGGGGAAATCGGACGGGTCCAGGCGAGCCAGCTCCATCTCGGTACGGTAGCAACGGTATATAACGACCGTACCTTATGCGTGGCAATCAATAGTAGAAATAATAATAATCAAATAAAGCAGTTCTGATCGTGAGCGTGAGAGTCTTCATGCTCATCACTGGTCGTATCATAGTCGAAGACGCCCTGATAACGTCGGCGTCTGTCAAGCCGTCGCCTACCATCCTTAGAGGCCGCGGCCAGTAGGATGTGCGATCGATGCAACTTCTCCTGTCCGAATGCAATACACGTCACCGCAGTCTCCGAGTCCTGTAGGGAAAGGTGTGGTATGGCAATAAAGGATCCTTCGCATCAGCTGAGCCCTTACCTGTATTTCCTGCACAGGTCGGACGTCTGCCACCGGCGGATCCTTATTCGGACTACCACGCTCTTTCATCGTCTTGTTGCCCCGTAATGATGCCTTCAATACTCCCCCAGAACGATGAGCTTTGTTATCTGATCACGAGAGATAGCCATGAAGCCCATTAACAACGCATCGACGATGGAAGGATGACAGTGACAGCAACCAACAACTCAGAAGAGGAGGAACGCTCAAGGTTATAACTTAACAAGCATTACTAACAGTCTCTCAGGACTCGAAAGGCGCCAAGAATGGCTTCAGTAGCCTTTGTGCCTCCTCCTTTCGAAGAGAGCTAGTACAACAACAGCACACTCAACAGCACCACCACAAGCGATACTGTGAGTTTGTACGTCTAAAGTGCAGTCTATTAGCATTCAGTATTATCATTGGAAGAAATAAGGCCTCCAGCCGGCACGGATGACCTGCATGGGGTGCAGGCCAGGCCACCCGGACGAGGAGGAAGACGACGATCCTGACACCCATCACAACCATAATCCACTCAACCCTTGGAAGAGGGCACCTCTCGTGAGAAAAAAGATTCAATCAAGCAGCCTCACTGGCCGGAGACACACACAAAAATGGAAAATGATGACGACGAGCACGATGGAGCTGCCTGTGACCCTTGCCCCTACTACCCGAGCCTTTGAACCAGCCCTTGAATGTCTCCAATGCACCACTCAGTGTATGAGAGCTGGCATGGGAGTCGGCCCGCAGCACACGACTTGATGGCGTTGCCCCAGCGCCTCCCGCTGCTGTTGATGATGATGACGCTGTCGAGGAGACCTACAGCACAACGGAATCAAGAGGACAGCAAACACTGTGGAGACCCGTGGACAACCCTAAGAAGCCAGCGCCGTGGAGATGGTATTCATCGTCATCAGTCCATGACAGCACTACCCCACCTACAGCAGTCTCCTTCCGACTCGGCAGCTGTTGAGAGGCGGCGGCGGCGGCGGCAACTCTATTGGCATCGAGGTCACTCAAAATAAGTCGTACCTATAGTGAGAATGGTGAAGCAGTCCATACCACTCCAATCGTTACCGCGTCCATCAGCCTGTTGCCCTCGACAGCCAAAGCGTTGGCACTAGCTGCAGCGTCCTTAGCCTCCATAACGTCTACCGGGGCAGCAGCAGCCTTGCCTGCTTGGGCTGGCTGAAGGTTGCCGAACAACAGGACCTGACCATCCACCAACAGTAACACTACCCACCAGCCCATAGTAAGGGCAGCAGAGGATAACAGTGTGGCCAGAAGGACTTCAGAAGGAAGACCCTGTATGGCAACGCCCGACGCAGGGAACGTTAGTCTACGCAAAATCCTTTTTCCGGCCTATAACGCTCGCCTTGACGCCGACAGCGAGGAGCGATCATAACCATCCAAAACTTCTTAGGGTAGAACGCTCGCTGCGTACGCGTCGGTCAGCGCATAAGGTTATTACATTGGCGCCCATCCGGCCGCCTTCCCTCATCAGGTCCAATGCCTGGTGTAAGGAATCTTTCGAACACATATCATACACGCAGATGACCTGTAACAATAACAACAGTTCCATAATACAGACCACCTCCCTTGCCTACCCATCGCGACCGGGCGAACCACTCCCTCACCAAATGCTGGGCCCTCTTGTTGCCGTTGCAGTCCAGAACCTTCAGTACCCTACACCCAAGCAAGTCCTCCTGAAGGACCAGCAGCCTCCTTACCTGTCCCTGCCAGCGTTGTCTTTGAATTGCAGCTGGTAGTGGGCCATCAGGTTAGACCGGTTTCGCTCGAACTCCGGCATCTTGCTCGGATCGAGCTGTTGAATAAGGCCGGCCAGAAGAGGTGACTTGCCCTATAGAACAACCAGAGAGGTGATCCTATACCACAACTTCACCGCATCCCAATTACCACTCCCTGAGGTCCGACCAGCTGGATATCCACATTGCGCGCGCCCAGACCAGCAGCATCTGTGGCGGCTCTCGACGGGGCAGGGCCCTGATGAGTGGCAGCTTGGGATTGGTAGACTGTGTTCTTCAACATGGTCTGGTATTTGGCCTCCGACTCCTGAATAGCAATGAGATTGCAAGACAGAAAACGACCCGGCGGAGAATCGAACCCACGGCCTCCCGCATGAAAGAACCCCATACTACCTCCCTCTCCTTATTGACCCGTGCCAGCTCCTCCTTAAGCCTCTCATTCTCGCTTTCCAACACTTCACTCTTGGAGTTGGCGTCCACCAGCGACTGCCTCAGCCGCACCACCGAGGCGCTCTCCGCACCTCCCGCGACAGCAGCAGCGGCATCGAGCCCAACCTGATCACAGACCGATGCACACTGGACGACACTCCACCCCCAGCCTTACCGCCGAGGCCGAAGGACTTGATATGCTCCCAGAGGGCGACACCCGAGGCGAGGATACTCTCGACAAACCAGCAGGGCCACCGCCAGTGGCAGCCGTGGAGACCATCGACTGACCAGCACTCGCTTCACCAGCCATAGCGCCAGCACCAGCAGCGCCTCCCGCTACCAATGCAGCACCTGAAGTCCCTCACTCAGAGACGCAGGTTCGATCCCGGCACCCCGCTACTACTACCACCGACTGCGGCCAGCTCCTCAGTATGCTGTGACGCCAGTTGCTCCATCTCCTCGTGATGCTTCTTCACAGCAGCGTCCAACTGCCCCTCCAACAGAACAATGCGCTGACTCAGCGTCTGATGGCAACAGTCAGCAGACCAGCCCCCCACGCACACCCTCACGTCTCTGCCCGTCTTCAACTGCTGATTCTCACTCCTCGACTGCAGCAACAACGCCTCGGTCTCAGAAAGCTTCTTCTTAACAGAGGTAACCTCAGCCTGGGCATTCTGGTACTTGGCCAACAAGGATCCAACTTCCTGACACCATCAGCCATCCAGGACGCCAAGTTAAATGCCTCCCCCCCACCTTCGCCTCTTGCTTCAGCCTCCTCAGCTGCATCTTGGCAGCCCTCATCCTGAACTGCCTCTGAGCTGTCAGTACACTAGCCCGCAGGGCAAGATACTGCCGCCGCACGTGCCAAGCCTTCCATGCCGCCTGGATCCTCGCTGCTGCCGTATTAACCCGATACTGACAACAATATAGCTCATCATCAATCCCCCATCCACTGACCACCAACCTCCTCGGCAAAGGCCCTTGCCATCCTGCCGCGCTGGACCGACTGTATGAGGACGACCTTGCGCACTACGTCCTCGTACCTCACCCTCTCCTTTATCATACGCCACCTGATGTCACCACATCACGCTCGCTGTCTATCGTGATTGCCCTTACCAGCTCTGAATCCTGAGAGCGGCGGACTCCCGTCGGATGTTAGCCACCCGAACTCTGGCGATCTTGCCCCGCATAAGAGCCTGGATCTTCACCAGGCATATGATGGCAAACTGATACCACGCCCGAGTCCGCAGACCGCGCCACTGAGCCTGGATCTTCGTAGCTGCCTCTGCGCGCAGCTCCAATCGAGCATTCTGAGAGGACGCTCGATGTTGAGTAATAGACGCCGGCACCACCACGACTCACTTGGAGCGCATCGAAGGCCTTCTGCTTGAAGAACACCAAAGTCTTGCCAACCTCCCACAGGCCATCCTCAATGCCCAGCGTCTGAACACCGTCCAGGCTGTTACCGAAAACCCACCACAGACTACCACTACCTTGGACACTGTCGTGAGCAGCTTCAAGCATCTCTTCGACATGTCCGGCTCCGCCAGGTACTCAGCCAGGTCACCTTAAAGACAACCACTAGACAGGAGCAGCCATCTACTACCATCATCCTACCCTTCACCAGCTGCATGTAGTCCAGCCAGCAATCCTCGTGAGAGATACGGACAGGGTACCCCGCTCGGGACACTTGAATGGCCTGAGCTTCCGTGTATACAAAATGACAAGCACAGAGGGGCGGCTATTCACCTGCAGAACACCGCCGTAGCGGAGCTGCTCACAGACGCTCGGTCGATCGTAGACATCAGGGAGGTTCATCGGGTTGGGCTTGATACACCGAATGAAGTGCGGCTCTGTCTCCTTCACCGTATCCTGCAGATATCCGTCACTGACCCTCTTCAGCCTAAGATGCGTCTATCCTACCATCAGCTCATTCAACTGTTGTTTGAACTCTCCACTGATGGTCGTAAGTTTCTTCTTGGACTTGCCGCTCGGGGCCGAGTCTGGGTCTTGGAACTTGGTGTCCTCATACTCCGTAAAGAGGGTGGAGACATATGCCGACGTCGACGCCTTCATCACTTTAAATAAAGAGTACGACATCTACAGGCAACAACAACAAACAATCATTAATGCAGTAGCGCAGGAGAAAACAGGCCTGAGAGCGATGGGCCGCGGAGGGAGCACCCTCGAGCAATCCTCGAAAAGTATGTAAAATTTGGTCAAGCTGTTATGATTCCCACTACGTGAACGATAATGATGTCCATTGCAATGTCAACGGGAAATTTTCACTCATTACGATGATGAGCCATCACAACCCAGACTGATACAAGCCGCAGCATCCCCTCCAAGTACCTGGTCCTTATTCTTGTCCATGAAGCCCTCAGTATCATACTCCACCGGCCCGGCAAAATGGTTCACCACAAAGCAGTCCTGTCTAGTCTTGACGATGTCGAACCTGAACAGGCCAGCCTCCCCCTCCACAGCCGTCACCATCGCTCACCTCCGATGGTCCTTGTAGCGATGGCACAGCTTGGAGCAGAAGTTCTTATCCGAGCCCCCAGGTATGACACATTCCTCGTCCAACAGAGCAAATATACCCATTCGAGAGTCGGCCAGGAGGTCCACAGCATCCTGGTTGTCTGGGAAGTCAAGAGGGTCCCAGGCGATGCCCTCCTCAGCATACAGTTGCTCCTACAAAGAGGCGCGGTGAGCTCACGACGATTGAGCGATGCGATTCTCAATTCAGTTCGAGTGGCAGGGTCGGTTTTCCGACGTATCTTTCGTGATAGGTCAAACCAAGAAAGATACGCGAAAATTCGTCTTGAAATCATTATTACCTCCATCTTAAAAATGAAATTATTGAAGAACTGCTGTAGCCTCTCATTGGTGTAGTTGATGCAGAGCTGCTCGAATGAGTTGACCTTGAAGCATTCAAAGCCGAAGATATCCAGTACCCCACAGAAGAGCTTGGCCTTGGGATCGTAACCTAACAAGGAAAGATTCTCCCATACTCGAATGCCGAAGGGACTATGAAGTTACACCCAAGCCGGTCAGTCACTTTTGGCAGCACACGTGAGCTTTCGATCGCTCTGTCGATTCGGGGCTTTGCCATGTCTCAGCGTTTGCCTTCCATGACACGCCACGGTTACTATAGGCATGCATCGTGAGAGATGTCGAGAGCTCTCCGCTAGCTTTGTTCCAAGCTTTGCCAGTTCGGGAGGCTTCCTTCGCGGATATGTGCTACACACGCAGGTACGGTGACAAAACAGTCCCCAGTAGATTCCACTGCTACAGACATCCCGATATTACCGATTGAGTCATTGGTTCGAGAGACGACCCTCAAGAAGAGCAGCCCGTACAGCTGCCGTGCCAGGGAATCACACGACTCCACCGCCTGAAGCACAGCAGAACCAGTTCACAACAGACCGGCGAGAGACGTTATTACAGTATGGACGCTGACCGGGGTGTGATAGACCTCCATACGGGTTGTGATGGTCTTGGTAGTGAGGGCCCGGAGGAAGGCCTCAGCATCTTCCAACCCCAACAGCCTCATGAGAAGGAAGAAGTCCGGCTCGCTGCTCGGGTCCAACTCCGATGCATCACTATCCCAATTAGGAGAACGGAATTTGATCTGAAAAGTAATTAAAATCATCACAACGACCATGCCCCCACCCATCCATTACATTGCCCAGTCGCAGTACAGCCGCTATGACGTTCATCATGGAGTTGATCTCCGGTACCGAGATGCCGACGGTGAGCATAGCCCGGACTAAGACAACAGGTTTACCACACTTCAGGACGTTACTCGTATCAGTATGGGGTAAATACCCCGCCCGATTCCCGTATCGAACCACAATGTACTCAGCGAACCCCAGAGGCTCACTAGGACTAGGCTCAATTCTCCTTGCCCCATGCCAAGTGCATCACGCTGCAATTTTCGGGCAGTCGAGCAGTTTCCAGCACAGTGGGGCGTTAGCAAGCTTCGACCGCTGGATATGTCACAGTCACGCTTATTAAATTCAGCCACGCTCAAAGCCCGAGCCGTTATTACTGGTAATCTCAAACTGCTCGACATCATCAACATCATCCAATACAAGTGTACTAGACTTAGTAAGATACTTGAAGGTCGATACATCGCTGAAGCCAGTGAGATCTATCTCTGCACTCTGAGGGGCATCTTCTAGGTACTGCGGAAACTTATACTGTTTCTGACAAAACCATCACATCAATTTCCATCACAACACAGGTCGGACTCACCGAGCCAGCGACGGCCATGGCAGCCGCAGCACACTGGTAGAAGATATGGTAGTTCCTCTCCCCCTCCTGTTGGTCACAGACTCGGACCTGAATCACAAGCCACGAGCTCTAGAGTCACCACCCGGGAGGCACCAGCTGCACAGTACCTTCTCGAGAAGATAGGTTTGCGTCTTGGCTCCCGCTAATCTGTAGGTGTTAGAAAATTCCGAAGTCTCCAGTTCCCGGCGGAGGTAAGCGGCAGTGCTCCCTCGAGGACCATGAAAGGCGTGATGATGACGATGCCGCGATGTGTCCTTGAATTGAAGTTGGATAAACTTGCCGAACCTGCTCCGGGCCATTCACCAGCCGATCACTCACACACGCTCTAACTTACCTAGAAGAGTTGTCGTTCCTCAGGGTACGGGCGTTTCCGAAGGCCTCGAGCACCGGATTGCTCTCTAAGACCTTCTTCTCGACATTAGACACGCCCTGGTCCCCGGCACCGGCGAGGGCCAAGAACTTCATCACAAACTTGGTCGTTTCGGTTTTACCGGCGCCTGGGAAGGAGCTCTCTTCCGCTCATTGTGACGCTCCCTTCACTATTACCAGACTCTCCAGAGATGAGCACAGTTTGCGGTGTTTCCGTGTCGCATAAGCCTCTAAACGCGTAGTTCGACACAGCGAAGACGTGAGGCTCTCTGGCACATGCAGGGTTCCGCAGCACTTGATCGAGCTTATCGATATCGTAGAGGCCCGGTATACGTTTGAATGGATTCATGGCAATCAGTATCGGACCTGAGAATACTCCAGTCGGAAGGAGGGTATCATCCGACTGACAAGACCAACCTGTGAAGGTGTAGATCTTGTCGGTGTCGAAGCGTATTTGCAGGGCATGTAGTAACGCGGGCTCATGCAAGTGTTGTAGTTGGGTGAGATCGTCCAGTACTACCAACCCTTCCGAGGAGAAGACATCCTTATTTCGAAGATGGAACTGGGAACGATCAAAGTGAACAGACCAAGCAAAGTGAGAAGCTTTCAAGTACTACCTCCTGCTGCCTGGGTATCTTGGCCTCGGTGTCATCGTCGAACTTGACGATGAAATCGTCCCCTACAGTACTCTGTATCTCACAACACTTCCACACCAGTTCACCGTCCCGTATCCACACCTGTGTGCCTGAGGTTAATAAGATACGTCACATGACCTAGCTCGTCATGGGAGAGGTAGTTGACCTACCCTTAGGATACTCGGGTAGTGATGATGGCGCCCGAACCGCCGAGGTGTTCTCTGCTTGGGGCATCGACAATTTGGCGGAAGCAAACAACTAGTAAGCAAAGTCTCAGGTGAGAGAGATTCATGACAAGCTCATGGCACGAGAGAAAATCTATGCAGTTCCGCGCCAAAGCCAGCTGCGAAGCGTAACAAGAAGTGTATAATCTCGCGGGAGAAATGACGAAGGAGCCATCCAACGACTCAGGTTCGATTCCCACAGACCGCAACATCAGAAGGCAAATCAAAATATGAAAGGGTCCGGCGGAGATTGCGCTGCTATGATTGTGTCTCGATGAATAGCCGATGAGGCGCAGAGAAATACACCCAAGGGCCTACGTTCGTGGCCCCTAACTCAAGATGTACTGAAGTGGCCACTTTCGTCATGTGCCAACGGTTACAACGGCCAATAGGCCTAGCGGTTACTCGGAAAACACAATATGAGAAGATAGACTGACGACAACACAACACGGAGCAACTGTTTGGATAGCCTGGCAGCAGTGAACTAAGGAAGGCATCGAAACTGAAGAATGCCCTTACGGTTGCTCACGACGCATCACGGAGCCTTAGGATATCGGACACAGGTCTACAAGAGTCCTGTGTCCTGTGGAAACACGAGGGAGCTCACAGCGTGTGGATTACTGGTCACCCGACTCTCCGTCCATCGAACATTGGTTGCGGCATGGAAGCCTCGACTGAGCCCTGCTCATAGCCTCCGAGCGGATGCACGAGTAGTAATATGCTGTGAAGGCGACGCACAGTGATGTCTCAGTAGGAGGCACGTGCGCAGCCCGTCCTATTCTGAGCTCGGAAAAAAGCTCGGATTTTAGAACGCACTTTAATTCATAGTTTTTGTCCGAGCTCGGAAAAGCCGCTTTTCCGAGAACTTGGACTCGGAAATCAGAGCACTTTAATCGGCTCCTGGTGTATTCTGTTCGTTAACCGAGAGACTGATCACGACGAGGACTGTCGCTCACTTCTAGTGATCATGACCGACTTGAACAGCAACAGTTCTACTACTGCACCTGTCTCACAACATTGCATTCCTATTTCTCAGTTCGCGTTGGTCCTTAGCAAACACCGTGTGCCTTCAGGCGTGAAAGGCGTAGCTAGTACTCCTAGGGATACTTCCCTCTCGGTGTGTAGCCCGCTCCCTCTTAGCGGAAAAGCCGATTTCCCGAGGGCTTTTTCCGAGAACTCGGACCGAGTCACTTTACCCGAATTAAAGTGCTCATCAGCATCACTAGCCCGGTCTCGGAAAAATACTCGATATTTAGGTGTTTCCCGAGTAACTTGGAAAGAGTGGAACGCCGCGAATCTTTGCGTGCGAAGAGCGTTTCTCCCTGTCGGGATTTCTTGGCGAAGACTCAATGGTTTTCTATGAGTGAGCGCTCATTGTTGGCGAGTGGTTTTGTGGGTTTTCCGAGCTCGGGTCCGGATTTCCGGGAGTCCAAAGACCCTGAAAACTTTTCGTACTTGGAACTCGGAAAGCTCAGCACTTTAATCGACAATCGTGAAATCGCCTCACTCGGAACCGAGTGACACGATTTCCGAGGGATCGCACTTTAATCCGTGGACTCTCGGAATGGGATTTCCAAGGTTCAGAACTCGGTAACCGAGTACTTGGACTCGGGACTCGGAACGCCTTAGCACTTTAATCGGCTCCAGGTGTACCATAATGGTACTACCATTGTCCTCAGCCCTTATGGCCGTGTCCGAGACCGTACAGCACAGCATGTTACTTCAAGTAACTTACTTGCTCGGTCAGGGGGAAGCGTGAAATGTGAGACGGACGCAATTCTACATAACCCGCAACCCTGCGGCAGGCAACAGACCTCAGAGAACGACTTTCCACCGGGAGAAACCTATACACGGGCGACCAATACGCGGAAAATTTCCGTAAACTATTTAGCTAAAAGCTGCCCATCATCCTAGGCGTCACGCGCAGCACGTGACCTGGTCGTAGCTGTTCCGTACGATCTTCATCGATACTGTGCTGATACTGTGTGGTACTTGATCATTTCAGAGATAGTCAAGCGATGGTCTTTCATATTCTTAATACCAGCGCTATGCATTCTTATGTGAAGTTCTAACTAAACATTAGGTAGACGGACGGCTGTCTCCGGTCGATTCGAGATCACGGCGTCACTCGCTCATCTCCGGCCCTGGCAGGAAGCCGGCACTGCGAAACACAACTGTTAGATCCGCCGACTCCGATTTCCGTGCCTTGCTGTCACCTTCAATACCAGGCCTACAAATGAAATCCGTACGCCTTGCCACTTGGGACGATTTATTGTCGGTGGAGAACTGTCGTCGTTGAGGGCCGGTACTCGGAACAGCACTAAGCCGAACCGAGCCCGTCTTTTGGAGTGTAGGCTCTTGTTCCCTTAACAATGGTGGCCATTCGGTTCTTCCTTTCCCTATCATTGGTCGTGTTCCCCGTCGATGCCCGCAGCCCGCTGTGGTATGGCAATTTTTCCTATCAGTCTCAATCACATGATGGACGCGGGCCAGTAAAGATTACTTTTAACGCCACCAAGGACGGCAGTGGAATGTTCTCCATAGAATGTGAACGACGGTTCGAAGATGGTTGGTTCAAACTGCGTTGGCCTCGCAAAGCCGATACCACGCTGCACAGGTTCCGGAAGCGCGGACGCCAAGCCAGGCAATATCGTCGTTGGCGCCGCCGAGCAAGAGCTGTATGTCGCAAACTTCGTGTCAAAAGGAACGATTTCCGTTTCTTCTATGTCAACTACCTGAGCGATGTAGTGACTCAGCTTGGCGGTGAACGTATCATTCTAAAACGGCAGTGGTCCCGGTTGAGCGAAGGGAACTACTATTCTGATGATTCGTGTCACGGTAGATGTCTTGCTTTGGTCTTTCGGTCAACACAACCGCCGACGGTGGGGATTGAGATGAGAGTGTCGAAATACCAATAATGCAAGCTACAGGCAAACAATGATTATCTACTCGAGCAGCCAGCAATATCATATATCATCATCTACTCAAATGCAATATAGCCCAGGCGCGCGATATGCGCGCATCCTGGGCGGGCGATCTTAATTCTGCACCGCTGGCCTTGTCACGTGACAGTCCCCCCTGACAGCTGTGATGAGTCCGAGATTCATCAGAGTGGCTTCCACCAGCTTAGGTAGAAGGCCAGTTTTGGTGAGCTTGAACGGCGGAGCTAGGACTTTGATGATCTTCTTTATATGAGCTGAGGCACCTCTCGGACGTGATGCCGAAGGAATAATGATGTGGGGGCTTCCCGGAGTTAACCAGAGTGGGAAGAAGCGCTTTTCTCCGGAGGGACGATCATAGATGTGAACAGTAGGTGAGGTGGCTGCTCGAGCCACGGTGATAACTTTACCCACCATGAATTCGTCGCCGGGCAGAGTATCAATTGTGGCCACACAAAAGTCCCCGAGTTGAAGTTGTGACTGCAGCAGGGAGTCCTGATCAACTCTGAACAGTGGATGGTCAGCACAAAGGGATCGGCGACGTACCAGCTGCCGGGCATGAATTACCCTTACCTCACCAGATGTTAACCTCACTATGTAGGAGTTTCCATAGGAGTATCTTCCAGAATAATTGATATCTGTTGTGCCAGTCTGGGGGTCGGGATAGCCAACATCTCTGACGACGTATCCTTCCGACGGACCAACCCCAGCTTCCGTCCATTGCACCAGATCACCGGGAGCGAACAAGTGGATAGACGTCGGACCCGCATTGCTTCTGTCACTCTCGGATAACCTTCTCTCAATGAGAGAATGGTAAAACCTCGAGCAGTCCTCCATAAGCTTTATGCCGAGATGTCTGAACCATGCCACAGCTCTCGTCTCGTCTTCAAGATCGTTGTCATCCTCAGGGGTCTCGGAGGCCTCATTGACGGCGGTATACAGTACCATGTCAATAGGACGATGACACTTTCGCCCATAGACGAGCTGAAAGGCTGAGAGACCTGTATGAGGGTCAGGAATGGAGTTGACAGCAGTGGACGCCAAAGGTAGAGCCAAGTCCCAACGAAGAGTGGGATTGTGAGAGATGGCGACTTTGCATGCTTGTACCCGCCTTTCGCAGCTCCCATTTGATTGCGGAGAGTAAGTATCTATGAGAGCCGCTTTGACTCCCGCCAGAGAGCATAATAAGGACCAGAGTCGACTTCCAAATGGTGAGTTGTCTGAGACCACCGAAGCCGGTAGTCCTGCGAAGGGTACCCACCGAGTGAAGATGAGGTAGGCGGCTGCTTCAGCTGACTTGCTGGGAGCGGCGTAATATTGTACGAGGCCCGTGAAGAGATCACAAACCACCAAGATCGCACAGACATGAGAGCCATCGGGTAGGTATATTGACTTGCCGTCGGCCTCTGTGGGAGGGTCGGCGAAGTCTACCGCGATGTGTAGGAGGGAGCGATTCTCAGGGATACGGCATGTGGACAAAGGCTGAGCAGATGGTCCACGGTTCTTGTTGCGGCCATGTCGACAGGAGTGGCACTGATGTATGAAATCCTTGGTGAACTTGTGCATATTGGGCCACCAACAATATCTCTTGATCTCGTCTTTGATGCTTGACGCTCCTAGATGGGAGTCCCCATGAGCCAGATGACACACCAAAGTCCGAAATGACAGTGGACCTCTGCAGGTATCTTTGACCGCATTGCTGACGACGTGACGGAAATCACCACCTATCGGCGCCACAACGAGCAGAATGTCATCGATATACTTGCGGTAGAGGACACCATTGTGTACTACGAAGGCTCCTGACAGCAACCAATTACGTACTGTGATGGTTGTCTGCGCAGAATCCGTCTTGTAGGAATCTAACGTATTGCCTTCGTTCTGATGCAAACCTGCTTGTAGGAGAAGGCGAAGAGTTATACCCTGATAGGTGGTAACCGAGTCAGCAGCTTGTAGTTGAGCCACTTCCGGGAGGAGGTTCTTCACGAGTGGTTCCTGTTGCCATGGGAACTTGTAATTTGATGTTGTCGATGCATCCGCTGAGGAACTGACAGGATGACCAGCAGGAGATATCATGAAGGCATAGGCGGTACCGTCGGGTTGATGATATAGGCCATCGACAACCCTACTGAAGAGATCCGACAGTGAGTTGTCTTTTCCGCGCAGGTGTAGGAAACAATGGGGCACGCATAAGACGTCTGATAACCCCGCATGCCAGTTGACCCAACGACGGCCCCTCGTAGTGTCCGGAAGCAGGTCACTGCAGTAGTTCTGCCATTTTGATATCGCTGTGGTATTGTCGTTGAAAACCATGAAGTGGATGTCCGAGTTGCTCTTGCCGTATCCGCGAGTGCTCAGGATAAGGGGGCGCCATTTTGTCAGTCCCAACCAGATACCAAAACCTTCCCTGTCGAAGGCCGGCCAACGGGACTGAGTCTCAGTGAACTTATGTGATATAAGTCCCACACATTGACCAGATGCTAGTAGCGCAGCAGAGTTCACCTTCTCGCCATCAGTGTAAGGGACTTTCCAGATGGAAGCCGCCGCTGCCACAGCGGAAGCATCGGTTGCCACGCACCATATGTATCCAGAGGGGAGGATGTCGCCGTGAGCGTGCAGGGTAAGCCACTGTTCACCGTGCGCTTTGGTTAGGACATTCCATTGTTCCAGCAGTTCATCCGTCCAACGGATTCTTGTCTTCTTGGTGGCTTCCGGGGTGATTAATGCATGGAATGGGGCAGCTAATGAGCTGAGACTCCCAGATGCGGTTGCCGAGCGATAGCCATTGCGACAGTAGTTCATGACACCGAGCTTGGAGCGCAAGTCAGCGACATTAGTCGGCGGAGAAGCAGTAGCCTCCGCGAGCTTCTCCAGACTGGCATCATTCACTCGCCATCGTGAACCGGAGAAATATAGACCAAATGCCTCCAAGGATAGGCTCGGCTGAGTGAGCTTATCATTAGTATCAATGCCGACCGTTTGAAGGGCCAACTGGACGAACTTCATAATCTTAGTGCACATGATGTGCGATGTGGCTTGAATAAGGATATCATCCATGTACCACACAATGCCCACGGAAGCCGGGTCCTGTAGGCCAGTAACGGTACGAAGGAGCAGGGCGACGTTATACAACCAGTGTTGTGATGAGTGGCAGAATCCTTGTGGTAAGTAGTGGTACTGGTAGTAATGAATGTCGCCGTTGTGATCAATGAATTGGATAGTGAAGTAGCGCCTCGAAGGGGCCACTAATGGAATATTGTGGAACGCGTCTTTTGCGTCCAATAGGGCATAGAAGATTTCCCCAGTCTCAGAGTCTTGCGACTTGAGACGCTGCAAGCAGCCATGAACGTCTTCAACATAGTCGTTGTTGTAACCTAAGTCCAACTCCTGTACCCTATTGTTGACCCTCTGCAGATCGGTGACCAGGCGAAACTTTCCGCTCGTCTTCTTGATGACGAAGCAATTCGATATATGGTCGGTAGGGGAATATGGCACCTCATGTAGCACTCCAGCTGTGACCATGGCACTGAGCTTCTCTTCGAGAGCATCTATTTTGTCATCTCGGAGCCGGAAGGGCTTCTGGTGAATGATGGGATCTTCTCGAAGGAAGTTCACCTCCGCTGGTCTCCATTTGAAATGACGAAGGTTCGCTTTGACCTTGTTCCCGATGTCCTCGACAGAGGCGGACTCGATCCAAGATAAGAAGGTTGCCGTTGACTGTGAGTGGTCAACCGTGGGAGAGTCGTTAGGCTCTCGACTCCCCTTGAGGTTTACCACTTCATAAACGGCTGTAACTTGGACGTTGATCGCTCTGAAGAGCAGGGAGGGTCGTTGAGGATGAGGAGGGACATTGATGACCGTATCCATGCCGCTCATCGTGTTGAGGCCGAGAAGAATGTAGTCCACAGGTAGTTGAGTGACGTCGGGTACCACGAAGAGCCTCCACCTGACTTTCCGAGACCCGAAGCAGACCGTCAGCACCGCGGAGCCCAACACCTTCACCGAGCTTCCCCCAAAGGCCGTGATCTCAGTACAAGCTTGCGCGGGGCACGAGACTAAAGTGCCACCACAGCGTAACAGAGTAGTCTTTGTGATGAGGGAGAGGGAGCTGGCATTGTCCACGAGTACCCTGACACTTCCGTGACCCGGTACCCAGGCCGAGAAGTGTATGAACTTTTTGACCACTTCCGCATCGGTAGAGTTATCCTGGCTATCCCCTTGTAGTGGTAGTGGGTCCCCAGGGGGTGAGACCATGAAGGTCTGGGGTTGTTCATCGGCTTGTTGCCCAAACCGCTGGACAGGTGGGGGTAGCTTGCCAGTAGTCGTCCTAGTCACCCGTTTATCTTTAGAAGTAGTACTGTCAACCGGGGTGTCTCCCACTGTGACCCCTGGGGTGGTTGGCGAGGTAGCCGACCCTTGAGTGACCGGAGGAGCCGGAAGCGGGTTGCCCCTGCTTCCCGACCCGACGCTACCGTCGGCTCTGCCCTTGAAAAGGTCTTTGGATATTGGGGGACCGTTACCACCAGGTTTGAACCAGCATGCCTCAGGGGCATGGGTTCTAGTCGACCTCTTGCAATAGGGGCAAGACCTCAGATCTTCAGATGTGTGGTGGTCGTCGTCAGCTCTCGAGTAACCGTCAGGCCTCGTTGCTGGTGCCGATGTAGCACGGTTGTCTTCCGCATTGGACGCCTTGCTTTTCTGGCCACGGCGACGAGAGGACCTTGACCTTCTGGATCTTCGAGGTGATGATTCGGAAGGCTCTGCTACAGTGTCAGCATTGTCTTTGTCGACGGGGGAGAGAGTAGGAACCTGCGCCGACTGTTCCCAAGGGTATCGGGATTCTTGCTGCTTCTCGATCTTTAACATCTTCTCTCGGACCTCACTGAACTGTACTTGGCTCGTAGACACCTCGTGCTTGCGCATCCATAACGTGAGCTTATCCCGAATGATAGGTTTTACTCGAGACATAATCCCACAGAGCCTGTCGTAGTCCGTGAGGTTGGTCAATGAATGGAAGGATCGGGCCTCACACAGAGCCCTCCACGAGGCTTCTTCTCGGTGGAGGAAATCAGAAACTCTTTCTTGCTCTTGCTGTCGGCATTCTTCCCAATCTCTTCGGCACTCGTCGATGCTGATGTCGGTGCCCTCCATATGATTTATATTGTGAAGAACGCACTCCAAAAGGTCCGCCCAAGAGTCTGACGCGAGTGTGAGGCGCGAGACTCCAGGGGAAGCACTGAGGTCATATTCGGTACCATCATAAGCCAACGCCGTTATGGGCTTGTCTTTCACCGAATGAAGCAGCTCGGCGACGCCATCGGAGTTGGTCAAGAGATACCTTCTTATAGCATCTTGTGCGGATATGGCTCTACCAGCAGCAGCAGCCGAGTCACATAAGGACATCAAGGTCAATGCCACCACCAGCTGGTCTGGGAGGCCTTGCTGCTCTAGGGAAACCGTAAACCGCCTCAAAGCTGTTCGGAATTTGGTCCCCTTGAGGGTCCCAAAACCTGAGCATTGAGCATGAGGAATGACCTTCGCGTATAGTTGCGAAAGGCTATAAGCATACCACGCGAAGCGGGTATCATAATATATGTCGGCCACGCCAAAGTTGAGGCAGGCCAGAGCTGTTTCCAGCGGGTCTACCAAACCTTGAGAGGTGTTGGTGATGGTCATAACCAGAGAGCTAGCCCTCCTGCAAGAACTCCTCGTAGAAGCCGTGAGATGCTCAGCCGATGTGGTTGATGCCCTGCGTTCCAGATTGTTGACCGACGCAAGTCTAGCTTCCAGAGTCTCGAGCTGACGTCGAAGTAGCTGGTTCTGTTCATAGAGCTCGGAGGCGGAAGGCCTGGAGGGTAGCGGAGGAGGCGTAAGACCTGTTCTCCCATTTAGAGGTCGATCATCATCACTGCTTGTTGGCGAAGTCATATAGACGTTGTGCAGCAGTATTGGTATTTGTTGTCACGGTAGATGTCTTGCTTTGGTCTTTCGGTCAACACAACCGCCGACGGTGGGGATTGAGATGAGAGTGTCGAAATACCAATAATGCAAGCTACAGGCAAACAATGATTATCTACTCGAGCAGCCAGCAATATCATATATCATCATCTACTCAAATGCAATATAGCCCAGGCGCGCGATATGCGCGCATCCTGGGCGGGCGATCTTAATTCTGCACCGCTGGCCTTGTCACGTGACATTCGAAGACGCTTTTCAGGATGCGGTACAAAGTTCAGGCGGATGGACTCATTGATGTGAGGTTACAGTGCAAGGAGAGCGACGGGGACACAGGCTATAAGCTATGCCATGTATCGGATATGTATCGCCTGGTGGAGGATGATGATGGCTATGAGCTGACACAAATTCCCGGTGGTGAAACGGTGGACGATCTTCTCAACAGGTTCAAGCAAGCATGCCCCGCCCATGCTAGCTTATTACATCACGTGGTGCAGTCGAAGAGGGTCAAGTTCGCCAATGCTGATGTGATGTACGCTATGGGAGACTACGTTCCCAACCGACTCTACAGAGCAGTGCCCTGATCGTGTTTGCTCTTAATAGCACGAACGTTGTCGCTAAGAGAGTTCTCCTGGAAATCCGCCTGCGTCGGAAGCAGACCAAGATTTTTTGTAATGGTTTCGCATGTTTTCCATCACCTCTGTCATTCTTGCCGTTTTTCTACGAGTATGCACGTAGCACGGCCTCAATCCTGTAAGATGGCGTTCTTCTGACTCGGTTCTTCACTCACCTTCCTGTGACGCGTTGCGTTAGTGGTGTTGTCGATCATCTCATCCAATCCTCCACAGTCAGAGACCAGTCAGATACCAGGCGCAGACAAATTAGTAATTTGCTCAGTCCAGTATGTGAGCCGACGGCTGCGAAATCTGTGCGTTTAAAAGTTTCAAGCAGCTTGATCGGAGGATTTGTCGCTTGCTAACAGCAAGCAGCTAACTAAAGGAGAAAATCAGGTGATTCGTGAACTTTCCGAACTCTGCCAATGGTGCTTGTGGTGGCGCATCGTTGCGAGAATTATGTAATAGTGTCGTTGCGCTCATTCCCTCGACTGTGTAGGCGGATCCTGCCAGTTTGAATGAACTCTCTGAGGGCCGCCTTGATAAAGCGTCAGATGAACAGACTATGATATCACTGTTCATCAATACCGCTACCGCTATGCGCGATGCGCTAGTGTGGTTGGAAGCTTGCTGTCAATGGCTCCGTG